>CAUYPK010054470.1:0-18383 GCA_963574355.1 Loris lydekkerianus | reverse complement strand
CACAAACCCTTCCGTACTCCATGCCTGTACCATGGAAAGATTACAAACCCTAGATCAGCGGTTCTCATCCTGTGGGTCGCGACCCACAGGAACTGTATTAAAGGGCTGCAGCATGAGATAGAATAGGAACCAGTTTGGTGCAAGAGCAATCTTCCTGCCTCAGCCTGCTAAGTAGCTGGGACTACAGGCACCCACCACAATGCCCAGCTAGTTTTTCTATTTTTAGTAGAGATGGGGTCTCACTATTGCTCAGGCTGGTCTCAAACTCCCGAGCTCAAGGGATTCTCCCATGTTGGCGGCTCCCAGAGTGCTAGGATTATGGGCCCGAGCCACCATATCAGGCCTTATTTGTTTTCTTTTTCTTTCTTCCTTTCTTTTTTCTTTCTTTTTTTTTTTTGAGACACAGTCTTACTTTGTCACCTTGGGTAGAATGCCATGGCATCCTAGCTCAGAGCAACCTCCAGCGATTCTCTTGCCTCAGCCTCCCGAGTAGCTGGGACTACAGGCCACAACACCCAGCTATTTTTAGAGACGAGGTCTTGATCTGCCTCGAGCTGGTCTCGAACTCATGAGCTCAGGCAATCCACCCACCTAGGCCTCTCGGAGTGCTGGGATTACAGGTGTGAGCCACTGCACCCAGCCTTATTTGTTTTCTTGAACACTACACAGGGTAAAAAAACAAATTTGAGGGACATGATTTGTGAGCTCACAGCTGGAAATGTCAAGCTAGTTGATAGGAAATCCAGAACACTGAGTATGAGATAATAGGTAGACATCTTTTGGAGATGTGCCCAACTCACAACAAGGTTCCTCTCTGAAAACCCCACTGTCTCACCTAGGAGTGGGTTCTACCCTGTTTCCCCAAAAATAAGACAGTGTCTTATATTAATTTTTGCTCCCAAAGATGCGCTAGGTCTTATTTTCAGGGGATGTCTTATTTTTCCATGAAGAAGAATACGGTACACATTTATTGTTAAATGAAAATAAAGGAAATTTATTACCTGTATACGGTATGGTAGTACGGTAGCTGTCAACACAAACCAGACAAACTGTGAATCCTACCTTCAGTCATCATGAGGGCGGCCGCGAGCATCAGGCAGTGTCACCAGAGACACACCAGCACTTACCACCTTCACCGTGTCCTGTCTGCTCTGATCCTCCTGTTCTTCTACATGCATCTGCGAAAGTCTCCTCCCGGCGCTCACTGCTCACTCCGACCTCCACTCTGCCTCCACACAGCAGTGACGGACGTTAGGACTCCATGTAATGTCACTGGTTGCTAGATGCCAGTCGGGGTGGCCCTAGCAACCAGTTTATGGTAAGTTAATTTTCATTCTGAGGCAGAGCCTGGGGGGCCTTATTTTCAGGGGATGTCTTATATTTCACCCAGAAGGAAACCTGTAAGTAGGTCTTATTTTCGGAGGATGTTTTATTTTCGGGGAAACACAGTAGTAGCCATGGTTATACCACATGACCTGGCCTCTGGGCACATAGAAGTGGACCAGAAGCTGTCACCTGACTCAGCATGGACCAACCAGTCCAGGGCTCTCTTCTGAAACACTAGGATTGGGTTCTGCAGTCAGGACAGTGTAAGAGGCTCATGAACTGAAGTGATGGAAGGGTGAGGGCTGAGGCTGCTGCTGAGTAGGGACAGGGTGCCCACATCCAAGAATACTGAAACAGGCAGAGGTATAGAAGAAGCAGCACACGAAATGCAATGATTCATATGCTGGAACAACCAATATCTACCTGCAGAAAGATTGATTCAGACCTTTCTCTTACATCATACGCAGAAATTAACTCAGAATTGATGATAATCCTAAATGTAGGAGCTAAAGTCTTTGTGACCTTGAGGTAGGCAAAGATTTCTTAGATAAGGCACCAAAAGCACAAACAATAAAAGAAAAAAATTGCCACACTGGACGTCAAGACAAGAAACTTGTATTTAAAAAGGTGCCACTAAGAAATGAGAAAGCTACAGAATGAGAGAAAAAGTTTGGATATCAGAAACCCGATATATCCTATATCTGATGTATCCAAAATGGATAAAGAACTCTTACAATTCAATCATAAATAACAAGACAAATAACCCAATTTTAAAATGAGCGAAAGACTGGAATAGACATTTCTCCAAAGAAGGCACAGGAATGGCTCCTCAACACATGAAAAGATGCCCACCATTATTAAACACTAGGGAGAGGTGAATCAAAAGCACAGTGAGATGCCCCTTCACACCTACTCAGATGACCACAGTTTAAAAAGAGGGACAAAACACATGTTGGTGAGGATGTGAAGAAATAAGAATTCTTGGGCCAGCATCTTTTCACTGCATCTGCCCCACCTTCTACTGTTTGTTGACTTTTTTTTTTTTTGCAGTTTTTGGCCGGGGCAGGGTTTGAACCTGCCACGTCCAGCATATGGGGCCAGCGCCCTACTCCGTATTTGTTCACTTTTTAATAATGACCATTCCGAGAGGGGTAAGGTAGGTCCCATGGTAACATTTTTAACCATTTGAGGAACTGCCAGAGTATTTTCCACGGTGACTGCACCATTTTGCATTCCCACCAATAATATATGAATAAAGGTTTTTTTTGTGTGTGTTTTTGTTGTTGTTTTCCTTTATTGAGACGGGATATCATTTTAGAACCCAGGAGTGCAGTGGCATGATAGGTGAATTTTATGATATGTAAATTATAACTTAATAAGTTATTTTATTTATTTATTTATTTATTTATTTATTTATTTATTTATTTATTTATTTTTGCAGTTTTTGGCCGGGGCTGGGTTTGAAACCGCCACCTCCAGCATATGGAGCCAGCACCCTACCCCTTTGAGCCACAGGAGCCGCCCCAACTTACTAAATTATTTAAAAAGAAAAAATCCAGTGGCTTAAGAAAGAGGCTGCCTTGGGTTCCAGATTTCTCTGTTTTTAAAAATCCATTTCTTAATCTACCTATTCAATGCCATTCCTATCAAATTACCAACATCGTACTTTCAAGATTTGGAAAAAATGATTCTGAGTTTGAGGTTGCTGTGAGCTGTGATGATGTCATGACACTCTACCCAGGGAGACATAGTGAGATTCTGTCTCCAAAAAAAAAAATGTAAATTACAGAGTTGAAAAGTATAACAAATGAAGTTAAAAATTCACTAGAATGGCTCAACAGCTGATTTGAGTTGGGAAAAGAATCTATCAGTGAATTCACACCTAGACACATCATAGTCAAAATATGAAAGTCAGGGACAAAAACAAAATTTGTCAGATATAAGGAAATTCTAAGTATAAGGAAATTCTAACAGCTAACTTCACATTACAAAAAATACAGGCAAAACAAAACAGGATGCATACTCAAATAATAGGAGAAAATAACTATCTACCAAGAATTTTACATCCAGCAAAGTTAACATTCAACAATAAGGGTAAATTAAAAGCATAACCAAATAAATAAAGAATAAGATAACCAATTTCTTTTTTTCTTAATTTCAGATTATTTGGGGGCTACATACATTTTGGTTAGTTTGCTTTTGTAAAGTTAAAGTCAGAGTTACAAGTATGTCCTTCACCCAGAAAGTGTGCAATATATCCATGCAATGGACCCACTAGGTGGGAATTTACCCATCACCTTCTCTACTATGGGAAGAAAGAAAAGGAAAGGACGGGGAAAGGGGGAAAGGAAAAAGAAGAAAGGGGAGGGCAGAGAAGGGAAAGGAAGGGGAGGAGAGGGAAGGGGAGAGGAAGGAAGGAAGGGAAGGAGGAAGAAAGGAAGGGATGATTATCATGTAAGAATACATGTAACAAATATTGAGGAAAATAAAGCCTGTTAGTTTTGTCATGCAAATTATAGGAAGCAAAATCAGATAAAATCCTGTTGACTAGGCTTGGCACCTATACCTCAGTGGTTAAAGAGCTGACCACATACACTGGGGCTGGTGGGTTCAAATCTGGCCAAAGCCTGCTAAACAACAATGACAACTACAACAATAACAACAAAACAAAGGGCATTGTGGCGGGTGCCTGTAGTCCTAGCTACTTGGGAGGCTGAGGCAAGAGAATCGCTTAAACTGAAGAGTTTGAGGTTGCTGTGAGCTGAGACGCCACGGGCCATATGGTTCAAAATTCCTTGTTGCTATGTAGAAAGCCATCAGCCACTTCTTGTGGCTTGGCGCCTGTAGCACAGTGGTTACGGTGTCAGCCATACACACCAAAGTTGGAGGGTTTAAACCCAGCCTGGGCCAGCTAAAACAACAGTGACAACTGCAACAAAAAAAAGCTGGACATTGTGGCAGGTGCCTGTAGTCCCAGCTACTTGGGAGGCTGAGGCAAGAGAATCACTTAAGCCCAAGAGTTTGAGGTTGCGGTGAGCTGTGATGCTACAGCACTCTACCGAGAACAACATAGTGAGACTGAGGGCAATATAGTGGGACTCTGTCTCCAAAAAAAAGCCACCTCTGGTGTTAGGTTAGTGCCTTGTGACACTTTGTTTTTGAGTTTGATTCAGATGTCTTTTAACTTCTGAGAAAATCTGATTTACGCCCATATATCTTACCTTTCCTAGACATTTCATGATTGTATCATTGATGCACAAGGCATGGGATATAGAGGTGGAATTTTAATTTGCTTATAATCCAAGTAGATGAAGAGCTGGTGAAAAGGTATTCAGTACTGATAATGGAAGTATAGATGTGTTATTATAGTGTTTAAGAATAAGGGCTCTGGCATCATATTTCTCAGTTTTGAGTCCTGACTTTCCTAAGTGATTAATTTTATTTTAGGATCTTATTTGATCCTTTGATTCTTCCTTTTAATATCTGGATAATACTACTTACCTATTGTGGTTCTTATTAATGATTAAATATTAGTATTCGTATGCAAGTAAGGTGCTTAGAATAATGTTGGTCCATGATAAATGCTTTGTAAATATTGTCTTTGTTACAGGCACTGATCATTATATAATCTTGTGCCAGCTGAACAATACTTGAAGTAATTACTGTATCTTCAAAATAATGTAATGATGACAAATATTTAAAAATTGTAGCCACGGCACTCTATCGAGGGTGACATAGTGAGACTCTGTCTCAAAAAAAATAAAAAATAAAAATCCTCTTGGCTGGTAGAGATACGTAGAAAATACATCAACTGATTATGCTTTAAATGCATGCTTTGACAATGCCTTGAAGTAGTTGTTATTACTACTATTTCCCATCTTACAAGTGTGAAAACTTAGGAAAGAAATTGTGGAAGGACATGCTGGATCACAGAGCCAGAAAATAGGCAGTGGGGTTGCCACAAAGTCAGACTCCAAAGCCAGCCCCTATTCTATATTGCCTTTCAACTGGGGGGGCGGGGGGGGGGGCTGTGCATGAGACTTTAATGCTTCTCAAGTGAGAACACAGCCCAGGTTCGATGGCTCACAGCTGTAATCCTAGCACTCTGGGAGGCTGAGGTAGCTGCATTACTTGAGCTCAGTAGTTTGGGACCAGCTTGAGCAAAAGCAAGATCTTGTCTCTACTAAAAATAGAAAAAACTAGTCAGCATCTTGGTGGGTCCCTGTAGTCCCAACTACTCAGGAGGCTGAGCCAAGAGGATTGCTCAAGCATAAGAGTTTGAGGTTTCGTGAGCTATGATGCCAGGGTACTCTACCCAGAGCTACAAAGCAAGATACTGTCTCAAAAAAAAAAAAAAAAAACTGTTTTTTAACCTAAAAAATGTTTCCTAATACTTAAAAAGCTAAAAAAAAAAAAAAATCAAATATCTCATACTTTCTGATTTCTTTTTTTATTTTGTTGTTGGGGATACATACTTCCTGATTTCAAACTAACTACAAAGCACAGTAATCAAAGCATTGTGATACTGACATAAACTCAGAAACACAAACCAAGAGAATAGTATTGAAAGCCCAGAAATAAACCCTCACATTTATAGCCAAATGATATTTGACAAGGGTTCCAAGACTATTCCATAGTGAAAGGTTAGTCTTCAAAACTGGTACAAGGAAAATTAAATAACCTGTTTAAGTTGACCACCCAAGGGACTGTAACAAATTGGTCAATATATGAAGGTGGTCAACATAAGGAACTAGGCCTACTGTACTGATACATATATGTGGCAAATGTCCAGTCTATGATCAACTTAAGGAGGTGGCCAAAGTAGGGATGTCATTAGATTTAGCAATGATTTATTGGATATAAAACCAAAAACCCAAGTAACAAAAGAAAAACATAGCAAAGTTGAACTTCACCAAAATTTAAAACCTTTTGCATCAAAGAACATTAAACAGAGTAAAAGGCAACCAACAGAACAGAAACAATAATGTGTAAATAATGGATCTGATAAGGGCTCAATATCCACAATACGTGAAGAACTCTTACAACTCAACAACAAAAAAACTCAATTCAAAATTGGATAAAGACGTGAACAGATATTTTTACAAAGAGGTTATAAAAATAGCCAATAAGGGCTCAGCACCCATACTTCAGTGGTTAGGGTGCTAGCCACATATACCAAGGCAGGCAGGTTAGAACTGGGCCCGGGTCTGGTAAACAATGACAATTGCAACAAAAAAATAGCCAGACGTTGTAGCAGGTGCCTATAGTCCCAGATACTTGGGAGGCTGAGGAAAGAGAATTAATTGCTTAAGCCCAAGAGTTTGAGGTTGCTGTGAGCTATAACATCACTGCACTCTACCGAGGGTGACATAGTAAGACTCTATCTCAAAAAATAAATAAATAAATAGCCAATAAGCACATGAAAAGATACTCATCACCAATCACCAGAGAAATGCAAATTAAAACCACAGAATACAATTTCATACCCATTAGAACAGCTATAATTGAAAAAAACAGAATATAAGAAGTATTGACAAAGATATGGTATAATGAGAACCCTTACACATTGCTGGTAGGAATGTAAAGTCGAGCAGTAACTATGGAAAACAGTAGGGCAATTCCTTAAAAATTTAAACATAGAATTACCATAAAATCTAGCAATTGTATTTCTGAATATATATCCAAATAAATAGAAAGCAAGGTCTCAAAGGTATATGGCTACACCTATGTTCATAGCAGTATTATAGCCAAAAGATGGAAGCAATCCTAGTGTCTGGGTATGTACAAACAATGCAATATTATTCAGTGACATTTTATTCAGCGAAATATTATTCAGTCTTCAAAAAGAATGTTCTGTTACATGCCACAATATGGAAGAACTTTGAAGACATTATGCTAAGTGAAATAAGCTGGTCACAAAAGGACAAATACTGAATGATTCCACTTACATAAATACCTAGAGCAGTCAAATTCAGAGTCATAAAGTACAATTGGGGTTGCAAGAGGCTAAGTTGCTTAACAGGTACAGAATTTCAATTGGGGAAGACAAAAAGTTACAGAGATATGATAATGATGGTTGCACAACAATGTGAATGTAATTAATGCCACAAAACCATACATTTAAAAATGGTTCAGATAGTAAATTTTGTTATCTATATTCTACCACAAAGAAAAAACCTAAAATATCAATCTTATATAAATTCATCCACAGATGAGGGAATACTTCCTAAATAATTTAATGAAGCCAACATATCTATGACATTCAAAACTGATATAAGGACTTCACAAGAAAGAAAAATCACAATCCAATATCACTTATAAGCATAGATGAAACAAAATAAATCAAATTTAATGAACTGACTATAACAATATGTTTTTTAAAAAAAGATACATAATAACCAACCAGGCGGTTTATTCCAGAAATGCCAGGTTAGTTTAACATTTGAGAATTCAATTTGTATATCTCATGACATTAACAAAATAAGAAAAAAATCAGCTATTAAATCATTCAATGTAAATTTAATGAAACTCAATACTCATTCATGATTTTAAAAACTCCCTGGAAAACCAGAAATAGGAGAGAATTTCCTTAACTCAATAAAAGATGTTTATAGCTAACAACATACTTAATGATAAAATATTAAATGCCTTCCTACTGAAATTGAAACTAAAAAATGCCCACTCCCATGAGTCTATTCCACATTATATAATAGGTCCTAGCCACCAGTAACATCCTATTACTTTGATAATAATCAAACAAATAAAAGATACAAGCATTGTATGGAAAGATGTAAAACTGTCATTGTTGGCTGATTAGATGATTGTACATAGACAATCCAAAAGAACCAAACAAAAAGTGTTATAGACAAGTTAGAAAGGCCAATGGATGGAAAGTCAATATACTAAAATCAATTGTATTTCTATGTACTGGTAACAAACTATTAAAAAACAGAATTTTTAAAAAATTAATGATTTTTTTTATTAGTCAGTAGAGTGCCATGGTGTCACAGCTCACAGTAACCTCAAACTCTTGGGCTTAAGCGATTCTCTTGCTTCAACCTCCCAACTAGCTGGGACTATAGGCACCCACCACAATGCCTAGATATTTTTTTGTTGCAGTTGTCATTGTTGCTTTACCTGGCCCTGGGGTGGGTTTGAACCTGCCAGCCTCAGTGTATGTGGCCAGCACACTACCCACTGAGCTATGGGAGCCACCATAAACAAGATTTTATGGAACAAACTTTGCTCTGGAGAGCTGAGGTAAATATGTCTCAGTATATTGTTTAAGTATTGCACAAATTTCTTTATTGTTTACCACATTTTATTTCATAAATTTTGGAATAAATAAATGTTCTATATACAAAAAAATTAATGATATTTATAGCACCAATAAAGAGAGATAAAATTTAGCAAAATATATGTGAAATCTTTCTGTAAATTTCAAAATATTGCTAAGAGAAATTAAAGGCCTAAAAATACAGAAAACAATACCTGGTACATGAACTAAAAAACTTAATACTATGCCAACTCAGTATTTTAATATGTTATTACCTTCCAAAGTAATTAACATATTCAATGTAATCCAATGAATATGCCAACAGATTTCTTCTTTTGTTAGAAATTAATTCTAGGCCAAGCCCAGTGGCTCACACCTATATCCTAGCCCTCTGGAAGGCTGAGGCCAGCAGATAGCTTGAGCTAAGGAGTTCAAGACCACACTGAGCAAGAAAGAGATCCCAGTCTCTTCTAAAAATAGAAAAATTAGCTGGGCCTTATGGCAGGCACCTGTAGTTTCAGCTATGTGGGAGGCTGAGGCAGGAGGACCACATGAGCCCACAAGTTTGAAGTTGCTCTGAGGTAGGCTGAAGCCACAGCACTCTACCCTGGGCAATACAGTGGGACTCTATCTCAAAAAAAAGAAAAGAAAAGAAAGAAAGAAATTAACTCTAAAAAGTAAAAACTGAAATTAAACTGTAAAAGTACAAAGGACATAAAATAGTTATGATAATCTTGAAGGAAAAAAGAACTAAGTTGTAGGAATTACACTGTAAGATATCAAGACTTATTATAAAAGCTACAGTAAAAGATAGAATTAGTAACACAACAGACAGACTACCAAACAGAATAAAGAGCTCAGAAACAAATCTATGTATATATGTCAAGCTTACTGCAATTACATAGGAAAAGAACAGTTCAACAAATGGTGGAAATCAAATGAATATCAATGTGAAAAAAATGAATCGTGACCTCTATTACACCTACAGAAAAATTTGAGTGAGAGAATACAATGAAGCTCCTAATTTTAAAAAAAGGGGGAGGGGATGATTTTTATAACCTTGGAGTGAGCAAAAATTGTTGAAGACAACAACACAAGAAAAGCCCTAACCATAAAGGAAAAGATTAATAAATTAGACCTCAATAAAACTGTTCAAGACACCTTTAACAATAAAAAGAGAAGAGAACAGAGAGAAGATATTCTGAAACAGATATGGCAATGAACTCATTTCCAAAATATATGAAGAACTCCTATACATCCGTAAGACAGGAAAACCAATTTTTAAAAAAGGCAAAAGACTAAGAGACTTTACAAAAGAGGATATCTGAATGACCAAAAAGTGCTCAACATCATTAGAGAAATACAAATTAAAGTTATGAGATACCAATACACATCCACCAGAAAGTCTAAAATCAAAATAACAAACATACCAAATAATATCAAAAATGTGAAATAAGTGGAACTCTCATTCATTAATGGTGACACTGTAATTGATAAAAACCACTTTGGAAAACAGTTACAGCTAAAACTATCCCCGACCTATAACATCTAGGAGAAATTAATACTTACATCTAACAAAATACATGTAAAACAGTTCACAGACGTTTTCTTCATAACAGCCAAAAGTATGAACAACCCAAATGTCCATCAATAGAACAGATAAGTAAATTGTGGAATCTTTATACAATAGACTAATACAGGCAGTAAAAAAAAAAACAAACTATTCTCATCCAATAACATGAGTTAATCTTAGCCACATTTTGGAAAAAAGAAATCAAACCACAAGTAATTCCAATTTATCTGAGGTTCAAGAACAGGTAAAACTTATGTTGATAGAAGTTGAATTAGTACTTGACTCTTTGAGTGGAGAACACTGATTTAAAGTGGGATAGGTAAGCCTTTTGTGGTGCTGTAAATATTCTATTTCATGATCTAAATGGTAGTTGCACAGGTGTATAAATATTTAAAAACTGAGCTGTTATACTTAAGATTTGTGCTCATTAAAAAAAATAATTAAGTACTCAACTAACCTTGAAGAGAGGAGAAGGAGCCAAGAGCCTTATTTCTTAACTCTAGATTATTCAGCAATAAAGGAGGCAGTGGAATATAACCAAAAATTATGGATAACTATTAATATTACCATCTCTTATCTCCTAAAAAGCAATTAGTCTCTGGCTCTTCTGAGCTTCCACAGGTCCTCAAACCCTAATAGCATTGCTTGGCACATGTTACTAGTAAACGTACTAAGTGAATTACTGTGTGAACTTTGAAGTTATAGTTTATTTACATCAGATCATTATTATGTAAAAAAAGAAACTTAAAAGATTAATATGTAAGTTTCTAATTTACTGCCATTCTTAATCTGTCTACTCAGTACTCTGAGGATGCCCTGGGTAATGTCATCTTTCCTACCGAGAGAGACAGAACACATGATCTGAATTTGCCGTACATCAGCCCCTATCACTGCCCAAAAAGGAAAACAGGAATGTAATATTTCTCAGCTTCTTACAGATTTTTAACAATGTAAATGATAAAGAGCTGACAAATTCTGACAAGAACAATGAAATTGTGGAAGCAACTTTGGGGAATCATAATCTAATAAATCATCACTAGGAACCAACCATTAAAATTTTTTCTGTAAAATAAGGTCCTGAGTTTCAGGGTGGCCGGCCAAAGTATGTTAACAGAAAAATTAAGTTTTGGTAGCACAAACTCTACACTCTGCATAAGCACAGGAAACAACGGATTACATGTAAACAACCTTAAAAGGTTCCCAGTCAATGACAGCTACAGAGAGCTTACCTGTTCCAGTACATCCAATTTCAATTCAAGCTTGCTGAGAACCACGTCTCCACCCCATAGTGAAAGCTGTAGGTCCGATGGCTTTAAGTTCTTGATGTAGCGATTCACATAGCTCATTAAAATTGGAGTTACATATGACTCCAGCATCTTTTAGGTGATAAGCCAAAGTCAGAAGCTGAAATTGGTAAAGCCAGAAACGTCAGAAGCAGCGAAGGCAAAAGCATTTCTCAGGCCGAAAAGCAGCAGACCCCACTAAAAGCGGCCGCTCGCTGCCTCCCAAAGCAGAGAAAAGTCAAATGGACTCCCTCCCTCCAGCCGCAACTTCCTCACGAAACAACTCTCCTCACCTCGCCGGACGAGAAGTAGGAGGAAGAGATAGTTACCAGAAGAGAGCCGGTCTCATGCAGAGGGAGGATGGAATGAGGTGGGATTCCGTTTGGCTGCTGCAGCCCTTCACCAACCTAGTCACCTGCTAGGCCCTCACCTCCCGGAACCCAACCGGATCTGCCACCACACAACAGAGCTAGAACATGACCAGAGCCAGACTCCCTCCTGCTCTTCCGCACTCCACCCTCCGCTGACACTCACGCCAGACAGTACCGCTGCGTCCCCTCCACCTCCCGGTCCCTGGCACCCGCCCCCGACGGCGACTCAGCTCCCGAACAGCGCTCACTTCCGGAGGTGCCCTACTCGGTACTCAAAACAAACTGTCCCTCCACCGCCGCTACTCGCCTCAGCGGCCGGACGAGATTACTCTGGCTGGAGAAGCTACTCAGGGCGTCCTCTTGAAGGGGAATTCTCGAGTTCTCCTAGCCTGCGTCCCCGCTCCGACTCCGCTAGTATATATGACAAAGCTCCGGGAAGTGTCAGGGGGAGAGAGGCGGACCCGAAAAGGGGAGACACCGGAGATCCGGAAGTGGCGCTCCGGGAGAGGGTGGCCGGGTAGATTCTGGTTGCAGGTGACCTGGACGCAGCCTAGCGGCGGTTCCCGAGGCGGAGGTGGGGCTTTCAGGTGTCCAAAGGAGGGGTAAAGCCGACATTTCGTACTTAAAGCCCGGACAAAAGAGAAGTTACTGTTGTAGCCAGGCGTTGTGGTGGGCGCCTGTAGTCCCAGCTACTCGGGAGGCTGAGGCAAGAGAATCACCTAAGCCCAGGAGTTGGAGGTTGCTGTGACCTGTGACGCTACGGATCTCTACCCAGGGTGATAAAGTGAGACTCTGTCTCTAGCAAAAAAAAAAAAAAAGAGAGAGAGAGAGAGAAGACGAAGAAGAAGAGGAAGAAGTTGCTGTTTCTCGGTAAATGGATGGATTGGAAAGAGGAACTTGGGTTCAATGGGGAGAGCGGAGCAGTAAGCCTCAGGTAGGAGGAGCAAGGCAGGGAGACAGGTTTAAATTCAGTCGAGGTTTATTTGCCGAAGGGATGGTGGGTACGGGAAGAGAAATGAAGGGATAGGATGTAAAACCTTGGAAGATGCCGTTTGACCAAACGCGTTCAAGATGTCCCGTGGTTACTCTCACAAAGCAATGGTAAGGAATTCCCTGGCGTGCTGGTGCTGGGCTGAGGAGAAACGGTCAAAGAGAAGAGTGTGTGACACCTTTTTTTGATTGCAGTCTGATGTGGGACTTCAAAAAGCTGCAAGAATATCAAACTGAAAACGGAAATGAGACAGTGAAAAGAAAAGGAATGAATTCCGCTTGAAGGGGTATCGTTGGCTTTATTAAGCTGTAGTGAATGTATCAAGTATTACCTTTCCTTGTAATAATTTGCAAACTGAGAAACTCAAACATCCAACTTAGAAAACATACTGGGTTTAAAGCGCTAGCTCTTGAGGCCCGAGCGCTTTGGCTCAAGCCTGTAATCCGGTAATCCTAGCACTCTGAGAGACGGAAGTGGGTGGATCCCTGGAACTCAGGAGTTCGAGACCAGCCTGAGCAAGAGCGAAAATAGAAAAACTATCCCAGATTTACTGTTAATGAAAATAATAGTTTAGCACACACAAAGAAAAACTGCTAATTGCTAATTTGGAGCAACTGTTCCTTCCCAAAAAATCTAATAACTAAAATAGTTTGAATTTGATGAAAACCTGCCCAATTAGCCAAATAAAGTGATTTTTTAGTTATCTGCATCATTTGAAACATAGGTTAAAACCATGACTTAGATGTTTTAATTTAAAGAAAATTAAATTGTATAGAAGCTGTCAGCAGTCTACAACATGAACTCCAGGTCTTGTCATTTTTCTAGAGAAAGAAAAAGCACCCAGTTGTATCATGTGATAATCTAATAAAAACGCTGTATTAGGGTAAATCGAATGGATATAGAGGTCATACATGGATAATATGTTTTAAAATAATAATAATACATACAATACTACACATGATTTGGTCTAGTGTGCTTTTTTTTCTCTTGGAACCAACAAAAAATAGTCTAGTTCCTGGCTTTGGAAAATTATCTGGGCACTGGTTTTTGGTTTATTTTTAAGTATCAGTAGTTTTAAACCTGTGTTCTCTTGTGCCCTGTTCTACAAGCAGTCTGGATAACTTTAATTCCTTTTCACTACATTGCTCTTTTTTAAATGTCAAATGGGCAGCCTTTCCAAAATTTCCTACTATTATAAGTCTTTTTATTATAAAATGCTTCTCTCCAAATACTGTTTAAGGCAGGTGGGTTATATAGACAATAGGTAGACATCGTTCTGATCTTAGCAGGAAACTTTGAAGTTTGTTACTATTAAGTATATTGTTAGCCATCGGTTTTTTGTAGATGTTCCATATCAAAATTGAGGAAGTTCTCTATTGCTAGCTTGCTGAGAGTTTTTTATGAACGGGTGTTAGATTTTGTCAAATGCTTTTCTGAATCTATTGATAAAATCGTGATTTTTCTTTAGCCTGTTAATGTGATAGATTACATTGATTTTTGGATGGTGAACCAGCCTTGCATACATTAAATCCCATCTGTGTGCTTTATAATTCTGTTTACACATTGTTGAATTTGACTTACTAATATTTTGTTGAGGATTTTTGCATCTACGTTCATTCGAGATATTGTTCATCATAGATTTTGCATCTGTGTTCATGGTCTGTAGTTTTCTTATAGTGTCTTGATCTGATTTTAGTATTACTGTATTGCTACCCTCATAGAATAAGTTAGGAAGTATTCCTTCTGCTTCTGTCTTCTACAAAAGATTGTAGAGAATTGGTATAATAACATCTTCCTTAAATGTTTGGTATTTTTCACTATGCCCAGATAAAGTCTCCATCTGGGCATAGGGTGCTCTCTTTTAGAAGGTTATTAATTATTCAGTTTGTTCATTTCTGTTAACAGTTGCTTTTGATCCCCAGTATTTCTTTATTTCCATCTCTGCTTAACATTATCCTGCTGCTCTTACATGTTGTCTACTTTTTCCATTAAAGTCCTTAGCATATTGGTCAGTTTTTTTTTTTTAATTCCTAGTCTCATAATTCCAACATACCTGTCATATCAGACTCTGATGCTTGTTTAGTTTCCTCAAACTGAATTGTTTGCCTTTATTTTTTGTTGAAAGGTAGACTTCCTGTAGCAGATAAAAGGAACTGCAGTGAATAGGCCTCTAGTAACATAATGATAAAGTATAAGGACAGGGGAAGCAATCTATAGCCTTATGATTAGGTCTCAGTCTTTTGGTAAGCCCGTGCCTCTAAACTGTGAACTTCAGCAGTGCTTCTTGGTCTCTTTACCCAGCTAGGTCAACAGGTTAGCTAGAATCTGCTAGAGTTGGGTATTTCCCTTTTATTTGAGAAGAGAAGGTGGGCTCTGATTTAGGTTAGGCTCTGGTAAAATAGTTTATCATGAGGGCAGACCTTGTTAAAAACAACCATATGCTATGGTGTGTTTCAAAATGGTTCCTCTCCTCCCTCTTCCAGAAGCATATGGGGGATTTTTCTCCCATATTCACTGAAAGGATCTGGTAGTGGTCCTATGTTGCCCAGGTTGGAATGCAGTGGCTATTCACAGGAGTGGGTATAGGGCACCACAACTTGAAACTCCTGATCTCAAACCATCCTTCTGCCTCAGCCTTCCTGGAGTTTTTAAACTGTCAGACTGATCAACATTGAGCCTCAAGCAATTTGTCCATGACAGTTTAAGTTTACTTAGCACTGGTTCCCAGGAAGGTTTCTGCTCTGGTAAGCTATGAATCTCTGTACTCTCCTGTCTCCCCAGTTTTGGGAACAGTGGTTTGCCTTATGACCTCACTTCTCCAGCAGATCTAAGAAGAATTGTTGATTTTTCAGTTTGTTCAGTTTTTTACTTTTTAAGACAGAGAAGCAATTTATAAATTCCTATGTGCCAGACTGGAAACTGGAAGTCTCAAGTGAAGTTTTTAGGTACTTCAGTGGTGTTTAAAAGATTGAAGAAGATAAAGTCTCCTTTTTAAATTTTGTTTTCTACAATGTATAGTGTATATATGGGACCTTCAAGTACAGGACTTGTATCTCTAGCATCTTGCATTATGTGGTACTTAATAGGCTATAGCAGTGATTGACAGCAATAGTTATTCAGGAAATCTGCTTCCCTTTTCCTCCTATACCCATGGCTAGATTATTATTCAGGCTGTCTAACAGCCAAGTCTCATCCAGTAACTGAGTTCTCACCACCTGAATGTGTATAGAAGCACATGCCTGGCTCTTAAAAGTCTTCTACATCAATAGTCCCCAACCTTTTTGGCACCGGAAACTAGTTTCATGGAAAATAATTTTTCCACAAACAGTGGAAGGGGATGGTTTTGGGACCTCAGATCTTCGGGCCTTAGATTCTCAAAAGAAGTACCCATCCTAGATCCTTCACATGAACAGTTTATAGTAGGATTCATGCTCCTGTGAGAATCTAATACCACTGCTCATCTGACAGGAGGCAGAGCAGGCAATGATATAAACTACGAGGAATGGCTATAAATAGAGAGGAAACTTCACTTGCTCACCCACCACTCACCTCCTCCTGTGCAGTCCAGTTCCTAACAGGCCACAAACCAGTACCAGACTGAGGTCCCAGGGTTGAGGACCAGAGTTCTACATCATAGCCTTAGTCTTTTTCTCATCACTTAAGTCTTTCCCAAGCTCAATAAATAGGATACAGAGAACTCCAAGTGCAAAAACTAGGAGACTGAATCTATGAATCATTGTCTAGTGAAATGCAAAACACTGATTAGTAACATCTACTGGGATTTTACATGATTGAAAAATAAGCTACTCTTAAAGTTATTGAGATTTGGGGGTTTAATCTCTCATAGGTGACAACACAATTTTAAATAAGTCATAGGTAGATAATAGACATGAATGTAATTCAACTTTCCTAAACATTTCTGAAACTTTCAGAAACATTTAAATTATAAATTACAACTGGCACTTGATTTACTCATAAAATGATCATCATTTAAGTTTTAAAACACACTTACGTAGGCAATCACTGAGTTACTCATTAGATATGCTTTAAATGTTCTACTGCATTACATCTGTAACTAAACATAGCAAAATGAAGATGCCCAGATGTAGTGAGGAGAAAAAAAAAAAATACAGAAAAGAAAAACCATTTATTACTGCAAGCAATAGAACAACAAAGTTTTCTGGACTCAAGGAACTGACTTTTTTTTTTTTTTTTTTGAGACAGAGTCTCACTATGTCACCCTCAGTAGAGTGCTGTAGCATCATAGCTCACAGCAACCTCCAACTCCTGGACTTAAGTGATTCTCTTGCCTCAGTCTCCCAAGTAGCTGGGACTACAGGTGCCTGCCACAACGCCTAGCTATTTTTTGTTGCAGTTGTCGTTGCTGGCCCATGCTGGGTTTGAACTCACCAGCCTCAGTGCATGTGGCTGGCCCTGTAACGACTGAGCTATAGGTGCCAAGCCAAAATAGACATTTTTAATGTCTGCTATCAATGAATAGCATGATGGGAACTATTGTTAGTGGGACCTCTACAATGGAGAGGAAGGTGGCAATACAACAATATGAGCAGTCCCCAGGTTACAAACAAGATAGCCACTGTAGGTTTGTTCTGAAGTTGAATTTGTATATAAATTGGAACAAGTACATTTACCTATTTCCTGTAATAGCCTTCATTCACAAGTGAAAGTTGTATATAAGTTAGATGTTTTTATCTCGGGGATTGCTTATATCTAGCAGAGTTGAAGATACAGGTACACAATGACCCAACAATTCCGTTTGTAAGTATATAGAAACTCCTACATATGTGCACAAGGAGAAATGTTTAACAGTATTTTGTAGCATTGTTTATAAAATGCTTAAGACCAGAAGTATGTCAGATTTTGGAATATTTGTATTATACTTCACTTAAGCATCCTTAATCCAAAAATACAAAATCCTCCAATGAGCATTTCCTTTGAGGATCTTGTTGTTGCTCATAAAGTTTCGGATTTTGGAGCATCTTGGATTTTTGGATTAGGAATACTCAACCTGTATTAGTGAAACAATGGAAACAATTGAGATGTCGATAGGAAAATGGTTAACTAAGCTGTGGCACATTCAGGCTGGATGCTGATCACGCTTGTAATCCAAAAACTTTGGGTGGCTGAGAAGGAGAGTTATTTGAGGCAAGGAATTTGAAAGCAGCCTGAGCAACAGTGAGATCTCTCCACAAAAAAATTAGAAAAATTAGAAAGATGGCGGCTGAGTAACAGCTTCCCTGTAACTGGGCTTGGCGAATCTGGGGAGACAAGACTCCAGACATCTCTGGCCGGTGGGACCTGCCTACGATCATCCCTTTGAGGATACAGAGAGCCAGCAAGGGACTTCTGGATCCCAGGAGGAAGACAAAAACAGGGGAAAACTGGCAAGTGGCTGCGTGTGTTCAATCAACCTAATCATGCCGGCAACCGTGAGTACAAGCAGCAGTGAGACTGCAAACCGGAAAGGCCTTACCTGTGAACTTTTTTGGTGTTCTTGGACTTGGCGCTCAGTTGAGCTGCATTGGGGAGAGCTTGAGCAAAA
>CAUYPK010054465.1:0-20097 GCA_963574355.1 Loris lydekkerianus | reverse complement strand
TTGCTGGCTCTCTGTGTCCTCAAGGGGATGATTGTAGGCAGGTCCCACCGGCCAGAGATGTCTGGAGTCTTGTCTCCCCAGATTCGCCAGGCCCAGTTACAGGGAAGCTGTTACTCAGCCGCCATCTTTAATCCCCGCCTCCCTCAAACTTTTTAAACAGGGGGCCAGTTCACTGTCCCTCAGACCGTTGGTGGGCCGGACTATATTTAAAAAAAAAAAAAAAACAAAACTATGAACAAATTCCTATGCACACTGCACATATCTTATTTTGAAGTAAAAAAAACAAAACGAGAATAAATACAATCACACCGCCTCCTGTGGCCTGCGGGCCGCAGTTTGAGGACCCCTGCATAGTATCCACCAAGTGCAAGTTAACAAAGAGGAAAAAGAGCAACTGGCCTTGACTTTTAGAATGATGTTCATGCTGCATATCCAATGAAATACAATGAACAAATGAGGCGAAAACTTAGAAAGATAACTAGTTTTGTCAAATAGAAGTAGGTGTGGTATGTGTATGTTTTCAATTTAAAAATGAAATGCAAGGCTCCTTTCCTTAATGAAGCCAGTTCTTTCATCTTTAAAATGACAGTTAAAATAAAAACTAGAGTTTGGGCGGGGGGGATTGAAGGCCTCCGTTCAGACATTAATAAACACGATTCCACATTCTAAAACTATTAGGCATAATTTGGCATAATTGCCAATCTTTCCTGAGCAAAGGCATGCAACCCAGTTGTTTTAACTGCTAGCCTCACTCCACCAAGAGAACAAGCATCTCCGCTGGGGACTCAAGGTTTCTGCCTTCAGAGAAGCATCGTGATGAAATGTGTTCTTGACTCCGCATATGAAAACAGAATTTTTATTTTCTCAAACTCACTGTAAGGAGTGGAACAGAGAAACGTATTTGTTGAGACGAAATGATATTTTCTATGATACTATATTGAAGAAAACGTATGGAAGGAGAATACAGACATTTGTTTTTATTCCCTCTCGGCCAAATTCCACTGCAAGTTTGTAGAATTCTAAAATTGTCTAGACTTTAAAAGAATTTTACACTGTGCACAAATGCCTCCCTTACAGTGACTTCCTGTCCAGCTTGTCTCATCTGTCTAATTTAAGTCTTAACCCCCCAAGGCAGACACTGTCTATTTTCAAATGTTTTCTTTAGAGCATTATTATGCTGACCCGTTCGGTAAATTTTCAAAAGCAATAGACCTTGTGTTTCCATTCTCTGCTAACCTTCATTTGTCTGGGCTGGCCTCCTGATTTCAGTCTGTGCAGATCCCTGTTCTTTCACTGAACAATTGAGTGGGTAGGAATTTTAGTAAGTCAAGTTTTGATTATTCATTTTGAACCTCCTCACTAGTATATAGCAACAGGAAAGAAGAAAGGAAGGAAAAAGGTATAGGGAGAAGGGGTCATATTGAACAATACAGATTAGAGTGAAACTAAACAGCCTTTCTTTTTGATATGGGTAACACACAGCTTGTCAGGGCCCACCAATGCTTGTAAACAACGTATCTAACTTTTATCATCCGTAATGTGCTTCATAGCAATTCATTTTCTTCACCCCACCCCATCTGTCAAAAAAAAAAAAAAAAATCGGTCAATTAAGACACTTCAATGTGGAATGAATTCGGCATTGAATTGAATCATGGAAGTGTTTGTTAAAATGTTTTTTTTAAAGTTCTCTTACCTTTGCACATACTGAGAAGCGTCAAAATTGAATGAGAGCAGTACATGGAGGAAATCTTTCTATGTTAGTGGAACGCCTCCCGGGCCATGCAAACTTGTTAACAGATACGATTTCAGGATAACCTGGGAACTTGCACAGTAGATGATGGTAGTCCTGTTCTGACCATAGTACTTACAGTGAATCACGAATAAATTATTACTATCTGTGGAGGCTGCCTCTTTGGATAATTAGCAATTTCAAGGTAAGAAAGATACTGCAAAGTATACTTGAGCTTCAACATCAATAGAACTTGAGGGTAAGTAGCTAAATTAGACTGCTTTAAATGCTATCTAGATCTTTGATCTTCAATTATATGCTCTTGTAAATTTCAATCTAAAGCTGTATTATATATAATCCTTTTGCGTATATAGCAAAAAACTAAGATTTCATAACACAAAAATGGGATTACACTATAATTTTAGGAATTTTCCAAAAGGCTTCACGATAGAATTGATTATTTGTACACAAATAAACAAAATGCAGGAATTGTGTTTACCGTTTTCATAGCTTTTTTTTTTTTTTTCCAATTTTGTATGTGCACTTAAAATAATAAGAGCATACCCTACGGTCACTTCCTTGATTATATCTCTGTCTATGAATTAAGTTGATGGGTGTATTTCACATGGGAAATTCAGTGCTCTAAAGTTGAAATACAGGTTTTAATGACCTCTGTACTGATGTCTATTTTGTAGCTTAAAAAGACCTTTAGAAATTTAACATTAGGTGGAAGATACGTTGAGACTTGCATTCTTGCTGCTCAGTGACTAAGACTTAAACAAGAATAAAACTAGATGTTTTGCAAATTCGTGTTTCAAAAAATTCATATTATTACACACATTGGCAAGACAAATTAACAAAAATCATCTCAATTGTTATTTTGTAACTACAAAGAAAAACAAAAAATGGTTCATGTATATTATTTGCTCCAGATTTGAGCCCTAACAGGGGGAAAATTCCTTTTTGCAGACATGATGACAGATAGACCTAGATAGAATTTGACCCAATAACTTCTCTGACTTCCTTAGCCTTTCACAAAATGCCCAGAAATGTTACCAATTACAAATGCAAAAGAAAAAGAGTTATTGAATAAAATCATTATAATGCACGGTCTCTTCAGCGATTTTCATAAATACATGGCTGTTTTAAAAAGAGATTATTATAAAAAAAAACAGAGGTAATTTGTAAGTATACATAATTAGAATGTAATGCTTTAATAATACAATATTTTCCCAAAAAGCTCGACACACATTTTTAAAAATTTAAAAACCTCCTAATTATCATTGTAGAAAAGTATGTGTCCTATATTTGACCACTACACCTTAGAAAAGAGATAGTTTTCTGAATGGCTTTGTCTTACACTCTTTAAAATGTATTTTAAAATTAAGTGACCAGAAGACATTACTCCTGGCAAAGCATTAGCAGGGAAGAGACCTCGATAAAATTACCAGAGAACACTGAATCATTTCTTCTGTGAGTGCAAGTCATAGGCAAAAGTTCTAAAATTATACAATTACAAAAATAAATCAAGTCAGCATGTCATTTCTGCTTTTCTACATTAATAAATTAACCATGTAACATTGTTCAAAATTATGTCAGTTACGCATATAATAATCTTTTAAATTAATGAAGTGATGAAGCAGTTTGAGGACACCCATGATTTACAGGGCTGCTTTTAGCTAATGTTAAAAGCCTTTCATTTAATAAATTGGCCCCTTGAGAAATGACCAAAAATGAATATTTTCAATGCTAAATGTTTCAAGGTTTACACTTTTCAATATATTAACAAATGGCAAGGGAGACGCATTTTTCAAAATATATCTTCTTTTACATATAGTTAATTGAAATTAATTAGTATATTACTCTAGAAGCAAATGATTAGACAAGATCATTTATGAGAATTTTGGTAAAACAATAAAGCTGAATTTGAACAATAAAATAAATCACATCTTTTCAAAATTTGTATAGTAAATTAGGAATCATTTCAAGCTTTTTAATCAAAGAGAAACAATTCTACAGGATCTATATCCTTAAAACAAGAGCTCTTCACTCTAATATTACTGTCTTAATTTTTTGCATCATTGATCAAGATTGAACTTCATGATTTTTATAATAATTTTTGTTCTGTTTACCTTTATCTGTTCTAAACTTTTCTTTGTGAATTTTTACATGTGATTTTAATTCCCACTTATTTCTCAGTTCAATCACGAATAACAACAATCGGACCTTAACAAGCAAAGTACATCATTTCCACCGTCTTGTGGTTTTATGTGGCTTCAGAGATACGTCGGAAAACAAGAGAAGTAGTATCTTATGAAGAGATGTTATAAAAGTTTGTCAGGAAAGCAAAACAGATTCCAGTCAACCGGGATATGTTTGCATGTGATAACAGCAAAAAAGAAAGGGAGCTAAATATAACTAGCAAAGAAAGCCTGAAATTGATGTTCCCTGTGCTTATGGATTTGTTTCTATAATGTGGAGTCTGATTTTTATTCCACTTCTGAATTAGTAATGTGCCTAGTACATTGGGCCAATTTCTTTTCAAAGCACTTGCAAGCTCCAGCCCTGAAAACAAGAATAATTAATCCGTGCTTCTTGAGCCCAATGGATGTAATTTTAGGCAGGCAGATGTCAAGGAAATAATTTTTAGAATTCTTATAATCGATGGCAGTGTAATGGAGAATTGCCTGTTGGCATTTCAAATGATTTTAAGGAATTTTAAACTTTCATCAATGAATTTTTAATGCATACTAATAATGGACTCTCATGGGTTTGTAGTCTATGCATAGTGAAACAGAACTTTAAGCATATTATTATTTTCCTTTAAAAATGGCTTGGAGAAAGTAATAAAAGTGTTGGAAATGCAAGACTTTCAGTTTCCTTATACTATATAACTGCCTCAAACTAGTCATGAATACAATTATTTGGGTGAACTATATTTTCAAGAGTTAATAGAGAAAAGTGTGGAGAATCAATGATCTTTCAGATATGCATATCCAGTGTATAAACATTTGCAGAAGGTTCCCCGTTTAAAATTAGAGCTACATTTACATCCCTGACTGTGGCTTCCCCTTCACGAGCCTGTACAGTCGGCAGAACCCTCCACACATGTGGAAGAAACAGCACACAAGTTTTAGGAGGACAAATTCCAAAATACTAGTTTAAAATATCTGACATTGTTTACCACTGATATTGAACTCTTTATTATCATTGGAATTATTTCCAAAAAGTTCCTTCAAAAAGTACAAATTTATACAGGTACGCAAATTGATAAAATCTTGGTCTGACTGAACTAAAACCTATTGAAATCACAACAAGAAGAGAGGTGAGAGGGATGTGGAAAGCTCACAGAGAGTCTATGCTGACCAGCAGAAGGGCAGCTGGGCCTATGCAGGGAGGAGACTGAAAAGGAAAGCTTAACTTCTGGTGGATCAATCCGCATGTTCTAATCCACTCTAAGTATGGGAAGTATGATTTTATGTCTCTGGCCTTTAATTGTATCTGTACTTCAACTAGAATCATGGTGTCTGTTTTTAGGGAGAATTATAGCATCTTTCTTTCCCCTCCTCTGTAGAACTATAGAAACACAACGGGTAAAGCGTACGAAAGCATTTTTAACTCTTTGAAAGAATTATGCCATATAGACCTGAGATTTAAGTAACTTGACTTTTCCAAGCTTTTGAAAGTAAAAAATGGCTTAAAAAAACCTTACAGATTAAATATATATTTATAGTATATGCATATATTTTTATAAAGTCAGAAATTTTATCTGGTTTTTATGTCCGATTTCCTATGTTAAGTATGTTCAATTAGGCTAATAAATTTATATTCCCTGTGCATAGTCCAGCACACTGCCAGGGCGAGGAGGGCAAGGAATTTTCCCCGGTGGTGGAGGAGAAACAGCTTTCCCCCATCATGTTCTAAATGGAAACCTCGGTGGAAACTTACATCTTAAGTTTTCTCCCCATAGAAACAGATGCCTAGTGGCAGAGGCTTAAAGACCTATCTGCACTCTCTCCATTTTCAAGGCTACAGTTTAAACATCAGGCAAATCTTTTACTTTTTACAACACAGAGAACAGCAAATCGGTTGTTGTTTTTCAAAATAGAGTGCAGTCTGCCTCACAGACACAGATCCAATAAAATGCTCTATTTATTGGCTGAGCATTAACAGCGTCTCTTATTTTACTCCTATGACCCTCTTTGGCAGTTAGTCACACATTCCAATTGAGCAGACGCTACAAAAATATCCCTCATGTATAAGGAAAAAGAAGAAGCCTAATTGGCCATCAACCTCTCCCTTCCAGCTCCTCTGGTGTCACAGCCCAGGGGCTTCCAATTCATCACCCCTGAGGCCAGATAATCCGCACCAAGAAGGCCACAAAAGCAGGCAAGGCTAAGTACCAGATTCCAGCCAGCTCCCTGCCCCACCAAGAGTCACTACTTCTGTGAGCAAAGCCCCAGTGACGACCAGCACCAGCCGCTGAATCAGTGCACACGCACCACAACCCTGCACATTATCCAGAGCAACATTTGCTACTTTGTTTTTATTTCATTTCATTTATTCTCACTAGTATCTTCTATTCTTAACAGTCAGTGTATTTCTACCTTTTTATCTCACAGCACACTTGAACCTATAGTCAAACTTCCACGGCACACTTAAATTATGTTGTGGAAAAAAAAAAAAAAAAAAAAAAACGAGAGAGAGAGAGAGAAAGAATATACTTACTGTGCTTTGAACTCCTTTTGCGCCCAAGATCCTCTCATAGCACATTGCTTGAAAATCACAGACAACAGTAGTGTTGCAATCCCATTTAGGATAATGACATAAAATTTCACTTTAAAATAAATGTATTCATATTTTCAAATAGATTTACAGAAATGCATGCAACTAGTAACATGGGGGAACAAAGATATGATAAAGATAGGGCAAAACAAGTGAAAATGATTGGAGAATAGCTGAAGAGGAGAGTATGCTGAACCAAAGAATGTTAAAACAATAGTGGGAAATGAATAACCACTTTCCCCTGGAAGGCAGATTTTTATAATTATACATTTTTCATTTGGTCTAGATAAGATCTATTGTTATCACCATTTTACAGATGGGGAAACTGAGGATCCGAAGAGGCTCGACTTACAAGTAACTAACACTGGGAGAGAAATAGCCTTCAAAAGAGGCTTTCTGCTCCAAATGAAATACACTTTTCAGTTTGCTAGACTACTCAACAAAAAAGTTACACGAGGCATGGAGAGTTAAATATTGCCTTTGTATTAAATTTTTACATCCACCCAAAAAGCAATATTTTAGTACACTTCCTGAGCAACAGACCTAATAGGAAAATTCCTTTTGAGTGTGAGAGGATATGAGCCCATCTGAACTAATTAGTTCAAAAGGGTGTTAGGAGGTTAACTAGCTCATGGTGATAAAGCATTTCACGGATGAAAAAATGCCGTGTTAAATACCAAAATTTACTATTACCTGTATCACAGTTTAATATTTATATTCAGTAAAACTGTAAGTAAGGAAAAAATGTGAGTATCATGAAGTTGTTACTCTTCTGATCAGCCTTGGAAAGGTGATGTTATTCTTGCGGTGATATCAGCACTTGTCAGGGAGCATTGAGGATCAGGTAGTGAATAGACATTTACAGATAGGCGAACTTTTTTACCGGAAGATGCTGCCACTTCATTGCTTTATAGGGAAAGCAGGAAAAATATTCAAATAAGACTTGTCACTGTGATTTTTTTTTTTTTAAACAACAAAAGTCATAATTTCTGAAAGCAGAATTTATAGTTTCAATCGCAGATTTAGGCATAAGTCTAGACTCTGAGACCACCAATTGCATGACACCCTTCAATTAAAATGGTTCCTCAGAAATGTAAATATTTTTATGTGAAAAGGTATACGCTCAGCCCCGAGCCAAAGTTACATAAATGTATGGAGCACTGATAAAATCCTCAGTATCACCATCTGGTCAAACACATTCATGATCTCCGCATGGAAAGCCATCCTTTCTAATAAGTGAAAAGCTCCTAAACAAAGATACATTATATCCCTGTCATTTTTTCAACAAAACAGCCGATTTGAAGGTTCTCTAATAGGCGATTTAATTTGGCTTTTTATAAGAACACTGTTTTACTGTGTAATTTATATTTTTTCCAAAAGAATAAAACGCTGCTTGTTTTAACAGGGTACCTTTGCATTTGTAAGAGGTTATTTAGTTCCTATAGAGACAGGGACAATATGAGTTTGATACAAGGTAGGCATGTGATCTGAAATAACACTCTGAACTGTAAGGAAATGTAACCTAAACTCAGAGTGAAAGGCTAGAGACCACTTACACAAGCGTAATTATTTGAACCTCCGACCTTTCATACTGAAATTAGCGAGCATTTTCATTTTCCATATGCAATCACTTACTGTCCTTTTTCTGCTATTAGTGTTTCAAGAAGCAAGGACGTTTAAATGAAAAAAGAAGGGGGGGAAAGCCCTCTGTTAATTTGAAGCTGAGTATCTGCTCCACTAAAATTGACAAAAGTATCCTCTTAACAACTGCCACTTTCCAACAATACAGCTTCGCAGGAAGATGTGCTGGAGAGAAAGCCAGTTAGTGTGACTATTCCGAGTCTCTGGATCAGTTCAGAGTCCTTTTTTAGACCCTTTGAACAAGAGCTCTCTTACAGATGAAACTACACAGACACATGTCTGGACACATGTCCACTCACTTCAGTGGTATGTTGGCACCTGATGAGGAGTCCTTCAAAAACTCGGGATGATGAATTGTTTTGTGACGTGAAAACAACGTGAAACCTGGTAGCTTTGAGAAGCTCAGGACAAGCAGCTTGCCTGTCCTTGAGCGTCCCGGTTCTGATTTGTTAAGGAAAGAACAATAGGATTAAAAACTGCCTAGGCCATGTGTGTGCTTCACAAATTAGAGTCCATTTAGGAAAAGGGGGGAACTGGCCTGCCCATGACTTTCACCCGCCCCACCTCAAGGTGGGGTAACGACTCCTTGTAACTATAACATAGAGGCATTTTCTTCCCTTTCTGGAAGTCTGGCAAATTCCTCCAAATGCCTATCTTCTACAAAGTAACATTCGTTAGCTGTTAAACTGTCAAGCTGTCTGTACATGCTGAAGGTAACTCCACTGAAGTTAAACACAACCACGGCCTCGATAGTCACAACAAAGCAGCAGCGACACGCCATGGCATGGGGGTGCCCAGAAGGCAGAGACCAGGGAGTCTCTGAACAAAAGGGAAGAAGAAACTGAGCCATCTCCTGCCATGTTCTGCCTCCCTTCCTTGACGTCCAGACCCAACCTGATTCCCCGGGCTTGTTAGGGCTGGGCAGACCTGAACATGTTTGCAATTGAGGTTGAATGCGATTTCCTGGAGTTCACCTTCATACCTCAGTTGTTTCCGTCACTCGCCCACCCCTCACCATCCCTTGCCACTGTCAAGACCACCAGCCCTTTTCTTCTGCTCTGATGAAATATTGAAACGCTCCCAAAATGCTTTAAAGAAAGTGGTAGTTGAAATTTGGAGGAGCCTGCTTCAATTTGACGCAGGCAAAATTAAAAAAACCTTCATTTTTTTTTTTTTTTTTTTATCAGTTAATATAAAGTTTATTTATTTTTCAAATTAGAGCTAGTCTCCATTTCAATGTTAATATAAAGGATTTTGTTTTTACATTAAATATTTTTTCTATTTCTTTTTTTTTTTTTTTTTTTTTTTTTTTATAATTTATTTATTTTTTTATTGTGGAGAACGGGCAGGGAAAGAAGGTGGGGGAAGAGGTGAGTGACAGGGTCGGGCCAGTGGCATGGTACCACATTGGCTGTATCTAGGTAGAGGCAGTTTCAGGCCGGGCCTTGCTGAGTCGTTGCTATGCGGATTTCCTGTTTAAAGGCTTAATAGTATTCTATTGTGTACATATACCACATTTTAAAAAAATGTATTTATTGTCGGGTATGATGGGTCACACCAGTAATCCTAGCACTTTGGGAGGCCAAGTTGAGTGGATTGCCTAAGTTCAGGAGTACAAGACCAGGCTGAGCAAGAATGAGAACCTGTCTCTTCTAAATAGAAAAACTAGGCTAGGCATAGGGGCTCAAGCCTGTAATCCTAGGAAGCTAAGGCGGGTAGATTGCCTAAGCTCAAAGTTTGAGACCAGCCGGAGCAAGTGCAAGATCCCGTCTCTACAAAATAGCCAGACGATTTGATGTGCGCCTATAGTACTAGCTACTTGGGAGGCCGAGCAGGAGATAGCTTGAGCCCAAGAGTTGGAGGTTGCTGTGAGCTGTGACACCATAGCACTCTACCTAGGACAACAGAGTGAGACTGTGTCTCAAGAAAAAAAAAAAAAAAGAATGAAAATCTAGCTGGGCACTGTGGCACCTTCCTGTAGTCCCAGCTACTCAGGAGGCTGATGTAAGAGGATCACTTGAGTCCAAGAGTTTGAGGTTGCTGTGAGCTAAAACGCCACTACACAGGTAACAGAGTGAGACTGTCTCCAAAAAAACAAAAATATGTTTAGTATGGCATACTTAGGTTGATTTCATCTCTTGACTGTTATGAATAATGCTTCATTAAACATAAGAGAGCAGATATTTTTTGGAAGTTTGGTTTTTTTGGATATACAGTATACCCAGAAGTGGGATTGCTAGAGCAAATGGTAATTCTGTTTTTATTTTTTTGAGGACAGTTTGTATGGTATGATTATATCAGTTTACATTCCTGCTAATATAGTATAAGGGTTATCTTTTTTCTAGAGTCATATCAAAAGTTGTCCTTCATTTTATAATTTTTAATAAGCTTTTTTGGTAAAAATTATCTCAGAAACATTTCCTAGCTTTTAATTTTTTTGGCTTGTTTTTTAATCATTGCATGTTAGAGTGTGGATTTTTGTCACTTTATTATTTGATTTGCCCAAGTTACAGATGTAGTAGTAATATCTTTTTTCTTGAAAAATCATCCTCTTCATACTTATTATAATAAAAGGAGAAAAAACATTTAAGATGAGTAAAACCTTGATCTTCTTGCATTTGTGTTTTAAAATACAGGAACTTAGATATTTAGCATCTGTATGCAACATTAGTATAAACTAAAAACACATTTATAAGTGCATCGACAGTTAATAGTAGTGATGGCACTTTTGTATGACACAGCTACAACAAACACAGGGGAATGTTTACTATACAAGTTAGAATAATGGTTACTTTTGGTTTCAGTGGGGAGAAGTGATGCTTGTGATGGCCTTGCGGAAGAGACTTCTGAGATAGGTTGCTAAGTTCTATTTTTCTTGACTAGAATATTAATTCTAAGTGTGGTTGCTGGCTTTATAATACTTCTAAATGCCATAAATTTAGATATTTTGATACTTCGATATTTGTTTTTTATTGTAAAATAATAAGATTTGAAAAACATAATTGGTATAGTTAACTTGAAAAAACATAATATGCAGGGTGGCACCTGTGGCTCAGTGAGTAGGGTGCCAGCCTCATGTACCGAGGGTGGTGGGTTCAAACCCAGCCCTGGCCGAACTGCAACAAGAAGATAGTCGGGCGTTGTGGTGGGCGCCTGTAGTCCCAGCTACTTGGGAGGCTGAGGCAAGAGCATCACTTAAGCCCAGGAATTGGAGGTTGCTGTGAGCTGTGACCCCATGGCACTCTATCCAGGGCCATAGCTTGAGGCTCTGTCTATTAAAAAAAAAAAAAAAAGTAATATGCAAAATGGTTTTGAATGCAGTTCCAAGCATTGCTATGTTTCATATTTGGGAACTGGTGACAGAAAATTTAGTGATGATCTCCAGACAAGTCTGGGTTAATTCTTCTTCATTATGACACATATTGTAAAGTATATCTACCTGTTGATTTTCTAGGAGTGGAGAATAAGGTCAGAAATATGAGAGGAAACTTTAATAATTAGTAATTTATTTTATAAGAGAATATAGAGATTTTTCTGTGGAACAATTATATTGCCACAGGGATGGGAGAAATGTGGCTTGGCCCTTTTAATATTTATCCTGAGTTAAAGCCAGTTTCATCTAAGTTTTTAAATTGTTATATATTTTGTTAAAAACTAAATTATTATGTCAAGTGTTTAAAAATAATATCTACTAACTTGTGAAGTTTATTGGACTAGCTTTTATTTTCTCCTCGTTAGGAGTGTTTTTAAAATTTTACTCTGAAATTACAAGAAATGTTTTTGTCTGGGGCTAATTAATATTTACTACATGTTTTTTCTGTAACAGCTTAATTTAGAATTGTTTTATTTAACAATCTGTTTCTTATTTCATTTATTTCCAAAGTAATTAGGAAAAGTATTAGCATATACTACTAAACTTTTAATAAAAAAGAAATATACTGATTATAATTTTAGTTCTTTGGTGTGAGAGATTCTGTAATTGTGCTAAAAGCAAAGATAGAGCTAAAATATATTATTGTTTTTGTGTGATGGTAATGAAATCAAGTTATTAAAGTGAGCTCTTTGAGAGCAGAGAATTAGATTTAGATGTGTTCTTCCTCAGGGTCTATCAAATAATAGAGGTTCAATAACCATTAATAGAATGTAGTGGTCCATTAATTGAGAAATTAGAAATGTTACAAATCTTTCAAACATTAGGTAAAGTGATAACTGATAGTAAGAAGTACCTGACTTTTGCATTCTTGCCTAATAGAGTATTTGTAATAACCAGAAAAGATTGTGTTACCAGTTTGTATTAATGGGATACTTTTAAAAAAGTGATATATAAACACTTCTTATATTATGCAGGCAAAATAATAGAAGATAAATGTTTTCATAGGCACCTCATGAAGACTTTTACAGATAATCATATATTATATTAGGAAACTATGACTACAGAAACTATTCCAGAGAGTTAAATGTCCCCTTTCTTAGGATCTTGTAACATATTCTGCATATATGTTATATCATCATCCCTGTGTATTAGATATCATCTGTGTAAGTTCTTAATGTCCCTGTTTGTTAGATTTTGTAATGGGATGTTTTTCCTTATAATTTATGAGCTGCCTCAGGGAATAGTCTTTGTCTTATTTCTCTTTTTCATCCTCTATGCCTAGCATGGTGCCTGACATGAGATGTTCAAATATACTTTTGGTGTTTATATAATGAATTAATAATTAATGAATGATTAAATAAAATATTATATAATAGTGTTTTTCATTTTTCATTTTAATGTAACTGGATATGTAGTTACAAGGAGGTCATTTAATACTAATCTTAACACTTTGTGTTTTTCAATACAGATTTGGATAAGATAACTTATAAAGACAAGAAGTGAATCAAAGCAGGTAGCAGAGGGGAATGGACTAATGAACAAGATGGATCTAGTTCCTACCCTCATGGGCTTAATCTAGCAAGAGACCTTTTCTCAAGTTTGATCTATCAAATAGTAAAATACATGTTTTGTTAGATCAGTCAAAATTTATAGATATGTAAGAATATGGAGAAAGATCAAAAATACAGTTGACCTTTGTATATGTTTAGATTTTAGAATAGAATAAGTCCTTCAGTATATGCTCAAATGAAAGGTGTCGCCCTGGCCTGTATACATAATGCTCCCTAAACAGTCTGTGTAAATCTCTGAGTTCTTAAAAGACTGAGAGCAAGTTAACATGAAGTTACATTTGAAATTGTTTAAGATGAGAAAACTTTTGCAGGTGTATATGTTTTTGTTTATCAGTCATCATGCAGGCTGATCACTTCACCAAGGAGGGACATAAAGAGATACAGCGTTAGCCTTATTCTTATCTGCCATATTGTTTCTACCCCCATTTTCATTTCCCGTAGGATCTGATTTAATTTCTTTTGCCGTATGTAAACCTTACAAACCACCTTATATTCTCTCTAGCACAACGTAGGTTTGTTTATTCTTTTGTTTTGTTTTGTGTTGGTGTAAGCTGTGTTGAAGAACATTCACACACTTACCTAGGCTGTGTGAGTGGCTCTGTTCCTACCTTGTTTGTCATTCTGGTCTGGGATTGCTTCTAGGTGGCTTCTAGGTTCTGCTAGTAACTCCATCAGCTATTTTTCCTATTCCTTTTGATCCTGAGATTTCCTAGGGCAAGGTGTTATTTTAGTCATTTGATAGGAAATGTAAATAAAGGGAGATAACTGAGGAAACTACAAAGCACTGTGGAAGAATTCCCCTTTACTTCAACATCTTTTACAGCATGGTTTCCATATAGACATTATGAAATCCATAAAGAAATACAGAAGAAGCCAATTTGGAAGGGAGATAATTACAATTTGTTTTACTGTAAAAAGTAATGCATTTTTTCAAGTATGTGTTTTAAAGGCACATCATAGGCCTCTTTCTCACTTAAATATATTTTTAAATTAAAGCATAATTTCTGGTCAATGAGAAAAGATGATTATAGAAAAGACGGTGATGTGGGTACTGTCTGTGAATGTGCTGCCAGTAATGTCATAAAATGTTAAAAAAAAAGATACTCTTTCAAAAGTAACATGTATTTCCAACTTAGTATTAGAGATATAAGATTCATAAATTTAAAAAGCATAGAAAATAAGTTATTTTGAATATTTTTTAAAGAAAAAGTAGAAATATATTAAATACTTTAGCTCTCTAGAGTCACATTTTCATAGGCACTTCGTTTACTTTTTACTCTGTAACTTCATTTAACAGTCTTGTATTTGGGGCAACATACAAAAGTGAAGATCTTTCTTTATTCTTTTTCATTTTGATTTTAGAGAAACTAAAAATCATTTAGCCAACCTCATTTTTCACTTACCCCAAAGTATAGATTTTAGCTAGTGTGTGTGTTTTAATTTTGGCAGGGATTGGTACTGACAAGGTTAGGAGTTTATACATCTTTTTAAAATAAATAAGAGCCTCAGGCTTTAAATACTGCCTTTGACAGAATTTATATTAGAAGTTTAGACAGTAGTTACATAGCCAAGAAATAATGGAGAGGGTTATAATGATATGACACTCTTATTTTGTACTAACAAGAATGGATTATTTTTTCTTAGACTTCATGAAATGTCTATAAATTTGACTACATTTGAGTATTAAGTTTCTTGTGTTCTGCGTATATCTGGCCTGATAGTTTCCCTTGTCTCTTGGGTTTAAAAATCACAAACAACTACTCCAATAATACAAGGAATTATTTGCAGCCAGCCACAGTAAATAAATCTTACCAGCTCCAAAGAACAGGTGCTAACTTTTAAATCTTTGAACTGGCTAGAAGGAAAGTCTCAGAATCTCTTGAAAAGGAAGGTATAGATAATTTTAAGGTGGTTGTACAGTTTTCTTTACCAAAGTCAAAGTTAACCTAAAAAATGTATGTGATCCATTTGTTAAAGTATCTACATTTTAAAAGAAGAATAGGATACAACTACTAACAAATGTAGCTATAACATGGGGAGGATTATCCTTGAGGGAAGGGGTTTTGGTAGACGTAGCTTAGAATCTTCCTTTTGTCGTTTATTTACTCTTTTTTGAGAGTCTGTTTAAGTTACTTGGAGTGAGGCCATGGGAGGTGCAAACATTTATAAAAAGTTTTCCTTTTAGGGGTTCATAATCTGGAGAGGTGTATGAGCTACAAGCTAATTTCTGTGAGTGTAATATAGATAATAATTGCTGTACTGTATGGGTTTAAACACTGTAATGGGGCACTGGCTTTTGAATAAATACTAGGATTTGAGTAAGAAGTACTGGGGAAAGTATGTCAGAGAAATTCACTGAAGTTGGGAAAATATAAGGTGTATTTAAGGAACAGAAAGAACTATTTGACCCAAGTAGAAAAATCAAACACAGGATCAATACTTAGCTAACAGATAGTAGAATTTTAAAATTGTAAGGGGACTATGAAATTATCCCACTGAAAAGAGGTTTCATGCGCATTTCCTGAATCCTTGGTATATAGTGGAAGGACCATAGATGGTGCTTAGGAATGAATGAGAAGGGGCAGGGGGAACACTCTACCAGAAAAGGTTCTTGACTGCCTTCTGCTTTAACCAAAACAGCTTGTCTCCTATTATATAAAATCCTTCTATTTTTCTCTTTGGAACTAAACTGAATCTCCATAACAAGTTACCCATGTCTAAATGAATCTTCCTTTTATCTTGTTTATTGATCTCCTTTACCTCTGTTCCATTGTCTAAATATTTCTTAAACATATTTAAGAATTATCCCATGCAGATGGCTCAGTTCAAGTCTTAAGTTCCCAAAACATTACAATAGCTATTTCTGCATTTGTTTCCACCCCCATTCAAGAATTCCTCTCAAAACCCTTGAATAATCTACTATTTGAAAAATGTTTAATCCATAACAATCCAAAAACTTTATAGAAAAGTTTGAAAACTGCTTCCTTGATTCAACCTAGTCATTTTTATTAGATAAGAAACTTGCCACCTAGAGAAGGTAGGATATGCTACTGTTTAAAAATTGAGTGTTTTCTAGCCAGGAAAACTTAGGTTTTCCAAATTTTCATCTAGTACTTTTCCAACTATACTGGATGAAACGTTTGTTTCGTCTGTAACAGAGTCTTCTTTGAGCATAATAAAAGAATTGCAAGTTATATTTTAGGATGATTAATCTGAGAACACAGTGTAAGAGGAACTGAAGAGAGGAAAGGACTGATGCCCAGGACTAGGAGGCTGTTCTGATAGGGTCAGTGTGAGCTGAAAATCCCCTGAATTAGAGTGAAGTTGGCAAATGATGAAGGAAAATGAATAAAAGAGATTATCTAATTGTAAGAATTGAGGAAGAAAGAAAAATTTAAAAATAATTTGTAGTTAACATGACTGATGAACTGAGACTTATACGATTAGCAGAAATCTGAAAGTTAGGAGGAAGAACATAAAGAAAATGGGTTAAGCTATAGGTGTGGGTTAAATTAATAAGGAAGTAAAGATAAAATAGGAATAGAGGCGTAGGAATAGAAACTTGGTAACAATCTTCATGTTGAGGGGGTAATAAGAAGGAAGGAACTAGCATTAAGATGGGGCAACATACAACTCAGTGAAAATACAATTCAGTGAGAAGTAATTATTGTAGAACCTCCATAGTTGGCCACCTCCCTACATTGACCTAATTTTCATAGACTGGACAGGTACCACATGGACGTATCAGTACTATAGGCCTACCTCCTTTTGTTGACCACGTCTGTATGTCAACCAGTTTGGTACAGTGTCTAGGATAGTCAACTTATAGAGGTTCTGCTGTACTTACTACACTGGCTAGAACAACTTTGCATAGCTGGTATATTCGATAAACCAGTATATTTCCCAAATCTGTTCACTGTTTCAAGAAGTTTCCAACTTGAACTCTATCTCCCAGGGCAACTAATAAAATGTATTTTCTATTAGCCTACTGTGCAGCGGTTATCAACCTGTGGGTTGCGACCCCTTTGTAACACTGAAAATACATCCTGCATGTCAGATATTTGTGTTGCGATTCATAACAGTAGCAAAATTACAGTTATGAAGTAGCAACGAAAATAATTTTATGGTTAGGTGTCACCATAACATGAGGAACTGTATTAAAGGGTCACGGCATTAGGAGGCAATAGGAAGGTTGAGAACCACTGATCTAGAGTTTTTAAGATATTTAAAAGCTGTTTGTGGTTGTTGAAGCAAGACTTAAGACTCAAACTGTGTCAGCATATGAACGCTTTTTATGGGCCACATTTTCATTTTAGAAGGTAGTCATGTCTTGGATAGGGAGACAAGTAGATTCAAATTTAGGAGGAAAACTAAATTTAAATGATCCATGGCTTCTTCCAGAAGTTTTTGAGGCTTAGCTTAATAGGTAGGGAAATCTCTCAATGTATTAGCCCTCCTTCATTTGTAACTGTATTTTAGCAAGTTATATTGGATTGACAACTTAAGTAAAGAGGAGTGCAAAAAATTCCCATGCCTTAGGAATGTAAGCATATTTAAAGACTGTCAAAAAAATCATGTTCATTTTGATAATCTAGTGACTTATACTTAACTGGTATTTAATAAGTATTTGTTAAAGCAATCCTTGGATAAATGAAAGAATGTACCTTCTGCAGGCATGCTATTTCTAAACTAAAACTGATTTCTCAATTGTGCCCCCAATTCTGTGGGAACATTGTACCACTCTTCAGTGATCCATTCAATATTACTTTCTCACACTTTTCTTTGATTATTATCTCATCCTACTTATGACCTTATCCCCTTTTCCATCATTGTCCTATTTTTCCATCCCTAAGATAGTTGTGAAAAGAGAAAATAAAAACATTTTAGAGCTGAGGTTGTTACAATTTTTATTATAGACAAAAGCCCAAATATATAATGTAAATAGAAAATCATCAGACATCACAAAATGACTTGTGTCTTCTTCATAATAGTACACCTCCATTTAAGGTATATATTGAAATTATGAAGATATTTTTCCATATGAAATCTCACCATCACCTAGCCACATATACTAGGCTAATGGTTTCCTTTTTGCTCTAACCTAGAACACCCTCGTGGAATAATGTTAGAAACTTGCTATAAGTCAAATCTGTGGGGCCTAGTCCATCAGAGGCTACCTGCCTATGTACTCTTATCTTTTCTAGACCATGAATATAAACTTTGATCTTTTCTCTCCATGTACCTTTCTTGGTTTTTCCTCTCACAGAACCTTTTATGTCTAGGATTTTAATTGCATTTACTACAAGGATATATAGGAGGTGACAGAAGTACTGGGAAGGCTGCAGAGAATTAGGAATCTGAACAATATTTTACATTTGAAATATAAATGGAACTTACCTGTTTTTGTCTCACATTCCTATTTATTTATTTATTTATTTAGGGGATTGAGGAGAGAGTTGAGTAGGTGGGTATTGTCCATGTCTTATTTCAGAATCATTCTCTTTAACTCTTATCTTGGCTGGATGACTGTTAAATATCTTTGGGTTCAGACTAACATAGGATCGAGCTGGCACCACTGCTAGGTCCAGTAGAACTTGTGTTCTTGGAACTCTCTCCCTTTCTAAATGGTCTCTGTGGGAGGGTACAATGGATAAATGAGGGTACTTTTCTAGCCGACCCTCAGAGATTCTACCAGCTATCCAGCTGCCTTTCACTGCTTAGTTTTTCATCAGCTTATTCATTTACTGAGATTTTCAAGCTAATTCTACTTTTGAAATAAACCAGGCTTGGTATGTGTGTTTTTTTCAAAATAGTATGGAAGTATAAGTGTTTTGGTTACGCGAATTGCTTTTGTACAGTTTGAGTCCCTATCACCCAGTGTGTATTGTATCCATTAGTTGTGTATTTGCCCTTCTCCTTCTACTTAATTTCAGTTGAGTTTTACTACCAAATGCTCACGTGGTTGTTCCAGTTTAATAGGGAGTACATGTGGTGTTTCTTTTTCCATTCTTATAAAGTATCACTTAGAAAAATGGTCTCCAGTTCCATCAGGGTTGTAGCAAAAGGTATTAATTCACCATTTTTTTATGGTTGAGTAGTCCTCTATGGTATACATATACCACATTTTATTAATCTACACATGTTTTAGTGGGCGTTTGGGTTGGTTCCACATCTTTGCTATTGTGCTGCAATAAGCATTCAAGTGCATGCGTCATTTTGATAAAATGACTCTTTTCCTTTGGGTAAATACCCAGTAGTGAGATTGCTGGGTCAAATGGTAGGTCTAACTTTTTGTAGAGGTTGTACTAGTTTGCAGTCCCACCAACAGTATTTAAGTGCATTTAAGTGCAGTATTTTCTGTGCATCCATGCCAGCATCTGTTTAGGGATTTTTTGATAAAACAATTCTTACTGGATTTAGGTGATAACCTCATTGTGGTTTTGATTTGCATTCCTCTGATGATTAGTGATGGTGAGCATTTTTTTTCATGTGTTTATTTTCCATTAGTCTATCTTCTTTTGAAAAGCTTCTTTGGTCCCGTTTTATGAGATTTTATTTTATTTTTTTGCTAATTTGCTTGAGTTCTTTATTGATTCTAATTATCAGCCTTTTATCAGATATATGGCAAGCAAATATTTTTTCATTCAGTAGGTTGTCTGTTCATTTTATTGATTGTTCCCTTGACTGTGCAGAAACTTTTGAATTTAATTAGGTCCATTTGCTACTGTATATCCTCGAGTATAAGCTGAATTTTTTTGGCACAAAATTTGTGCCGAAAAGCCCGAACTCAGGTTATACTCGGGTCATACAGGTTATTTCAGTCGGTGATTGTGATTTAGCTTGATTACCTGTTAAGCTACGGTTTTCTGCACTTTATTTAAAGTTTTAAAGTTGTTCTTGCTAGTTTACAGTTTTTCTTTAGCAATAAATATTGAAAAGCATTTAACCTACTGATTCCTCAATTATTGTAATTGTTTTGGGTATATATTTTTATTTTT
>CAUYPK010054462.1:0-22375 GCA_963574355.1 Loris lydekkerianus | reverse complement strand
GGGTTGGTGGTATGAAGGAAGGAAGAAAGAGAGGGAGGAAAGAAATGAAGGAAGGAAGGAAGGAAGGAAGGAAGGAAGGAAGGAAGGAAGGAAGGAAGGGAAGGAGGAAGGGAAGGAAGGAAGGAAAGAAGGAAGGAAGGAAGGAAGGAAGGAAGGAGGGAAGGAAGGAAGGAAGGAAGGAAGGGAGGGAGGGAGGGAGGGAAGGAGGAAGGGAAGGAAGGAGGGAGGGAAGGAAGGAAGGAGGGAGGGACGGAGGGAGGGAGGGAGGGAAGGAAAGAAGGAAGGGAGGGAGGGAAGGAGGAAGGGAAGGAGAGAGAGAGAGAAAGGGCACTGATGCTGGACTACTTACTCTGAAATCCCATTTCAGTGTTTCACTACCAGTGTGTCTTGGGGCCAGTGATTTTGTCTTTGTATTGCATTTTCTTCACTTATAAAAATAGTTAATAACATGGCCAACCTCAAAGGTTTCTTATAAGGATCAAATAAGTTAATGTATATAAATCACTTAAAAGAGTGTATAGTATATCTTTAACACTCAATGAGCTCACTTCTTAGAGTTTTTATAATTAATTTTTCTCAATTATTATATGAGTAATTGTTATAATAGCACTAATGCATTAATAATTAATAATAGCTAACTATTAAATAAGTCTACAATATAGGTACTGTACATGTGTGTACTCTATACTTGTTACTAATTTCAAAGGTAAGTACTACATATGTTTTGTTCGACATTATATAACCAGCACATATAGATGCCCGGGAAGGAGATAAATAACTATTTTTGAATGAATGAATACTGTTGACATCATTGAACTCCATTAAACAACTGAGTAGGACAAGCTATTGACAATAGAGTGGAATCTCCTGCAAAAACAGAGAAGGCAGGACATGAACCCACCAGCTGTGGCGAAAGAACATAGTTTGGCACACAGCTATTAGCTGTACTTGAACTTTCAGACAGACACTAACACCAAGCAGATTCAGTAAAAGAATCCAATTGGAACACTGGTAAGTGAATGAGCTGGCACGGTGGGGCACCTGACAATAGACAATAAGTAAAACCCCAGCGACTTGTTAAATACAGAGCACCTGTTAATAATTTGCATAGCTATCTGATCATTTGAGCTGTTTGGTGCTGGCCCAGTTATGGTCCTCACAGCTAGGAATAAACCATAGGGAAACAAGGTAGGAATTAGTACACCAGGTGGAGATTTTCTCGTAAAAGATAAAATAAAAGCCTGTAGCCTAAAATACAGTATTATGAGAGTAGTATAATGCTGACCAATATAATAAAAGAGTAAAATTCTTTCAATAAGAAATGAGAAAAAATTGTTAAAACTTTAATTTCCTTATGTCCTCATTGAGGGGTATTTAAGGACGCTTAATACATATACATACATAGAGATATAAATATAGATAGATATAGATACACACACACATATAAACTATGCTAGACACTGAAAAGCAAATTAGGCAGACTTTTTTTCTGAAATGAATGAAGTTACATTTAATGTGTATTTTGCATGATGATTTCATTGTGCTTCCCTTTGTCTTTGATTTTCTCACTTCACTTAAATCGTTGTAGCAATTTCTCTTTGGTTTGCCTCCTCTGCCAAACAGCTGAACATATCTGAATTAAAAATGCAGCTGTCTTAATCAATCTTTCGTGTTATATATGGATTTAAAAAATAAATTTTCAAGTACAAAAACTCCTGACATTATTCAGCTCATGAGCTAATTCAAGATCTGTTTGTCATGATGTAGCTGTTTCTATTCCTATGCAAATTTGTCTTTGTTCTTAGTATTGACATTTTCCTCCATTTCACAGTTGGCAAAATTAAAACACAGACTAAAACATTACGAGTAAACGTTCATTATATTAATGCAAAAGCTCAAATTATCTTAATTATACCCATTAATATAATTAATCTACAAAGAAATGCTAATGCCATTGCTAGTTTATGTGGTATGTTGATCATTTCAATTTATATCTTCTTTGGTTTTTTCCATTTTCACATCTCTGAATGGGAAAGACTATGCAGAAATATCTCAAAGCCTCTGTGAATTAAACTACATTGCTAGATGATAAAATTTTAAATAATTATGTTAGCACTTGATATGAATTTTATTCATGCACTTGAAAATTATTTTGGAAAGTAGAATAGAGACTTTGTGCTTTTGATTAAAATAAAATATTTATTATTCTTTTTTATATATAGCCACATGTGCAGTTAAGGAGAAATGAAATTATTTTCTAGAGTTAGGCAGTTACATTTGATATGACTGAGAAGTTGCTCTTAAAATAGTGCATGCCTAAATGGAAAATATTATAATCACACATTTTCAACTTCCCAACACCACTGGATTTGTGAAGAAAGATATTCTTTGACTCTACTCTTATTTCAAAATTTCAAACAAATCAGAAAATGTCATTTTGCTTATATCACAGCTCTCTCATCTCTGAATGCACTCAAACATATAATTAATGCATATTAAATTAGTATTAACTGTAGTCTTACCACATACAATTTTAAAGAATTATATTCTTATCTGTCAACTAATGGTACCAATAGACTTTACTGCAGTGACATAATTAATAGACCATAATATTCAAGAAGGTGACATTTCTCACTTGTTTTGAACTCTTGCTTTGAAATTTTAAAAGGAAAATAAGTTACTGATAACCAGGATTTTAATGTCGAGTAGTATCTAGTTGGCAGTTAACTGAAACAGCATTCTTTCCCATAACAGCCATAAAATAGAAAGGACTAATTACCCCTTTTTATAGGTGCAATTGGAACTTAAAACTCCAGAGACAGTGTGAGCAGTAAACCACTGTTAGAGTCTACTTCACCATCTGCACCTTAAAATTAAAGCTACCGAATCAATAAACAAACTAATGACTCACTCATGCCAAATATATTATTCTAAGGTTTTAAGTTGTTTATTAACTGAGTAATTAAAAAAATTAACTAAAATGGAATGTATTTTTTATTAATATATATTTTAACAATTACAGCTTCTTAAACTAAATATTAAACAAGTTATAAAAGTTTTAGAATTGTTAAGAGTAATTTTAAAAACTCTTTATCTTTCACTGCCTATATCAAACATGATGACTGCCCCTTTTAAAATAGAGACCAAACATGAGGGTCAGTGGTACACTTATGCGTTGAGACACTTTCACTATTCCCAAACAAGACAGTTTTAAATACATCCGGGAACACAAGAATTAATCATAATAAATGCATTTCACATAAAATAATTAAATATGGAAACCATAGACTAGGGAGAAAAAAACATGTGTAATTATATTCTTTGTTTGGAACAAAACCTAAATAAAAGTAAATCTATCCGTGCACAGTGTAGATCAAAAAAAATAAGGAAACTCTAAAATGTAATGTGTTGTTTGATGATTATAGATACTACATGGAAAATCGCATTCAATCTGAAGACTCACAGGTTTCAAAAAACCTGACCTTTGAAAACACTGAGTTGAGTTCAAAATATAGCTTTTTTCTCCATGTGTCAAGAGAGTCTAAAATAAGTTTAGGCTTAAGCATGGGGGTTAGAAGGCTATACAAATGTCTTAAATAATTCATTCTGAATTTCAAATCAGTGTGATATGCTTCCCAAAGTTTTTATGAGACAATCCTTTTATATAGATGACGCTACATTTTTCTGTATCTCTTCATAATTTTGAATATCACCATAAATTAACCATTTAAAAATTCACCATGTTATAAAATTTCCAGATAATCCCTTTCCTACAGCCTTTCAAATATAAAAATTAAATCATTTATCATTCAGCAGAAATAGTCTGAACTATACTACACTGATGTGAAATTAGATGCAGTGCAATTGTTGGAAGTCATGATATTAGTTTGCTATGCATGTTAAAATGATCACCATTTTATAGATGTGCTATATTCTTGCTGAATGAATGAATAGACCCTCTTTCTCCAAATGGTACCATCCTACCAGTAAAGGAAAGGGCTAGATTATTAGTCAGGTTCTCTCTGATTTGCTGAAGACTTCATTCAGGATTCAGGCCTCCTATTTGACCAAGTTTTTAATTAGGAATTGTTTTTCTTTCCTCAGTGAGAAGGTAAAGTCCTACTGTTTCTGCTATGACAATAAATGGGATGGGCAGGGATGGAATGTTCAGAGGTGCAGGATGTAAAATAGAAAGAGAAGAAAGGCAAAGCAGGAAGAGAAGATGATACGAAACTATCCAAGCAATACTGACCTGATCAGATTGCACATTGCACTGAGCAACATCTGGCCATCCAAGGGGCACAGTTTTACTAAAATAGGAATAAAATTGCTTTCAAAGAACATTGTAAAAAGAACACATGCATGTTTGCTAATTGTCTTGTTGGTCGGTTGATTGGTTGCCTAGTTGATTAATTTGCTAATGAAAAAGCCTTTGGGCACATAAGCAGGTGAAGCCTCTTGTGCCTTCCAATATATTTGAATGTCTTCAGATGTGATTGTGTTTGCCTATCAATCTCTGAGGCACTTCATAGTAACTGAGCTTTTAAAAGTAGAATCAATCATTTAATTTTTTTAATTAAAAAAAGTTTTAATATTTTGGGGAAATACAAAAGCCAATCTGTCAAAACATATTGAACCTACAGTGAATTGTTGATTTTAAAATGTAGAAATCAAAATCTAGTTAATTACCTCATTCTTTGGAACACTCAAATTAGACTTCAAGCATGTTACAAGACTGTAAACAGTACTCCCAGAAACTTTCAGGTACTCCCAGAAAGGCTTCATTTGACCTCCTACCATCTGTTTTTCAGGAGTGCAAACTTCAAGATAACTTGTAAAAACATGTCATTCCATTAAAATGTTTCATGCTCGATTCTATGTATAATTTTGAAGGGAAGGAAAAATTGACAAGTGTAAATCCTTTCCTCTGTTAGATTCACCTTCCAACTAACTTATTCTACTTCTTTAGTACCTGATCACTTAAAAATCATTGTTAGAGATTGTTTATGCATTCAACATATTGTTTAAAAAGGGCATAGCTTCAGTAAGTCTAAAAAGTATAATGAAAAACATGTAAAATTAAAAAATATTTTACTAGGTTTCTTTTTTTTATGTATATGCCTGTCAAAATAATATATTATTTAAAATGTAAGTCAACTTTCACTAAAAGGCATCCATAAACTCAACAAAAATATGCTTTATATACCACAGTCCAAAATATCTTATTTATTTTTTCAAAATACTATGCTTAGTCTGCCAATTAAAAAATGTCAAAAAGAACATGTGTTTTACCTAACCCCAGAAAACCTCCATTAAACCTTTTAAAGAAGATTGAGCAAATGGGAGATCGGATAATAAGAAATAAATGGCAGTGCGAGCAATGCTTGGAAGCTAGAAGCTAGATAAATCAGAAGACATTGACTAGAGGATGCAAATCTAAAGCATCACCACCAACAAAAAGCCAGTGATTCACCTCTGTATGCTCAAAAACTCAAGAAGAACTAAAAAAACTAGTATTTCTGGAGATACAGGGGCTGGTGAGGCTGAAAAAATAAATAGTGGTTTGAAAGCCTGCAAAAACACCCCAGTGTAACACTAGAAGCCATTATCAAACCCGTGCAGTCAGGTTACTCTCCTCCCTGAGACATAAAATGTACACTCTGGTGAGGTCTGTTTTTAAGAACTTAACCTGGGAGATGCCAAGTCCACCAAACTGCATGGTGAACTGTCTGCTAAATTAAAAGGGACTTGAGGAAGGTCTATATACACGGTGGAAGGAATTTAAACTTTCTTTTATGCATCTACATCATTTATGAAGCTTCCAGAAAGGCTTTCATAGTCAAACTATAGATATTTAGCTCAAGAGAAATTTCCTATTGATACTGACAATCTGGAGAATCTCTGTGGAACGTCCATTCACCAGCAGATAATCTTCAGGCTCAATAGTCCATAATCCTAGCCCATTCACTCAAATCTCCAGTCACATGTATATTTTTTCATCTTGCTTTAAAATGAACAATTGAGAAAAGCACACAACATGATGGCAGAATCTAATAACAAAAATAGCAAAATAAACTCAGAGGAAAAAAATAGACTATGAAGTAGGCAATGGAAATTTACCCTAATAATTGATGTACCTGTCAAAGAGATGGGGTGTCATATTCTAGAAAAATAATAGGAAGCTGTAAAAGGACCATTCAGAAAACAAAACACCCCAACCCCTGGAAATTAGAAGAATATGATAATGGAAATTTTGTAATCAAGGAAAAATTAAAAATTAAATTTAAGAGAGAATGTTACTATAAAAAGGTTTTGAAATTCTACTATGTACCATGCCCAGTACAAAGGAGAGAAGCCCACCTCTCATGAAATCAGAAAATCAACTACAATAAAAATAACAATTTTTAAAAAATTTTTATTAAATCATAGCTATGTACATTGATATGATCATGGGGCATCATACACTAGCTTCATAAACCGTTTGACACATTTTCATCACACTTTTGATTTTAACAATAAAATAAGCTTAAGTGTAGGAGAGAAAACACACATTTAGGATGTCAGGGTGATATTTTCATTCGGGGATTAGCTCAAGAAAATAAAACAATACCCCCACCAAAAATAGAGATAAAAAATTGATGAGAAAATAAAAAAATAAATAGAACAATAATGCAGGAGTTCCACATATAATGTGGACATATCAAAGAAAATGAAACTGATTACATTATGGGGAGGAATACATTAAAGAAATAATAATACAGTTTTCTATAACTAGAAGATATTGATTTTCCAATGGAAAAAATTCTACCAAATTAACAAAATTGATGAGAAAACTAAACTAGAACTCCTATAAAGAAGAAAGCAAGTTGCACACAAAAATATGTAAACACAATGTCTTTTTTTTTTTTTTTTTTTTTTAATGACAATACCAAAAGTTAGAAAGTGAGGTAATGGCTTAAATAATTTTCAATCCAGGACTGTTTACACGTACAACTGTAAATTATGGAAAAGAGTAAAATGTGGATATTTTCACACATACAAGTCTTGAGAATATTTATCTCTCAAACATCCTTTCTCTGGAGGATTCTGAAGACAATGCTTCACCAAAATAAGGAAGAAAACCAAAAAGGATAAATATAGGATAGCTCAGGAAATGGGAACCCATAGAGCACAAAGGGAAAATTAATTACCAAGTGAATAGGAAGAAGTTCCAGAATAAAAACACATGGCCACCAGCTCAGTCAGGAGCATGCGGGTGGAAAACTTCAAGAAGAAAATCATCAAGGAAAGAAGACAAAAATGGAATCAACTTATGTACTGTACATATTTATGGACCATACTGAAAATAGCTAAAGGTTTTAGAAACTATTTGAAAGTATGAGGGCAAGTCAGTGGAGAGAAAACCAAAATTTAATCAAAAAAAATAAAATTGGTGACACCACAAAAGCAGTAAGAGTAGAAGTATACTAGTGACTTGGTAATTGAAATATTTAAGTAACTGTAATTGTCTACACAATAAACATTGACCAAACTTTGTAGTAATTGGTAATATGGGGAAGAGAAAGTATTTATATGTGGTTAAGGTGAAGATATAAAAAAAGCTGAAATGCAAACTATCTTCAATTCAATTTCCCAAACGTCAGTCATTGTCCTTTCATAGCCATATCATAATACACGGCTAAATCAGCATTTATAATATGATGACTGTATGTATATCATGTATAAGCAAACAGATCAACACATTATAATCATGCTTCCCTCTTTCTCTGTCGTAACTTTATGTTCCCTCCATTTTTGTTCTAGTTTCTCTTATCTCAGATCTATGGGATCAAGATAAGTTTGCATCTGCCTCCTTTGCAGAAAAGGTGACAGAAGCTTCCACAAAATTTAGTTTGTAAACTTGAATTTAATCCCCAATTGCTAGATTCTCAGCTGCAATGCTTATCTTTGCACTTTCACCAGAGCTTGATAGATTCATTTTTTAATTAACTAATTAAATTAATTCCATTCAGAACCCCAGGAATAAAACTGGACCTGTTTGGAGGGGAAACAGGAAAGTGATCCTTTGCTTTCTTTGCCTTGTCTGTGCATGTTTTCTCATTCATCTCAACCCATCCCTCTGTCAGTATGTTCAAACAGGACAGCCCAAAACACAGAAGATGTAGACATTTAAGTATAGTTAGCATCCCCAAAATTTATTTTTCTAATTTCAAGTTTTAAATTCACTAGAAAGGGTCTTGAAATTAGGCTGGGAGCCATCATTAAACTATCAGCATTGACTAGAAGGAAGACTTTCCCTAACCAAAAATGATTAGCAGGGCGGCGCCTGTGGCTCTGGGAGTGGGGTGCTAGCCCCACATATCGAGGGTGGTGGGTTTGAACCCAGCCCCAGCCAAACTACCAAAAATGATTAGCTGAGATTTGTTCAGTCTCTCCCTAAACTAATAGTCAATAATCTGTATAATTACCAGCTCTTTCAATAATAACTTAAGTGAGAGTGGAAATTGGGGATCTCCTCAAAATTAGGAAGGGAAAATTCTCCAAAAAATGTCAGAAGAGATTGATGAGAGAAATGGTTACATGGTTTAGTAAAGTCTACTATTTGGTTCTACTATACTTTAAATATATATATTTAAAATACATATATATTCTTTATTATATATATGATATTCTTATATATTATATATTCTTTATATATTAAAGATATATATATTAAAGATATATATAATATCTTATATAATATATATTCTTTATATATTAAAGAATATATAATATATAAAGAATCATATATAAAGTTTTAAAGTTGAAATAGGGTCAAATATTTTCAAATTTCAAAATTCAACTATCTAGTGTCTAACCACAAATCATTCATAATCACAACAGTTGCATGCCAGCTGTGACTTAGAAAAACAATGCTATGAAGTTCCTCTTCTACCATGTTACCCTTTCTAGGTAGTGTTCGTTGATCTTCTATTTTATCTTTATATTCATGTTAATCAAGACTCTTTCTTCTCTCAGTGACAGAAAACTAACTCAAACTTGAAATCTGTATACACAAATAACTGAAAATTCAGGGAAGAATGACTTAGAAAGCACCAAATCCAGATGCTCAAATAATTTTCTCAGCAAAAGAATGTCTTTCATTGCTTTTTAGATCTATTGATTTCATTAGCAGATGTCTCTTCACGTACAGCAGTACAAACAGCCAGCAGAAACTCTATACTTACATTCAACTATTGTGCCATCTCCAGTAGAAAAGTGTCCCTCTCTTCTGATTACAGTGGCTAAAATCAAAAGACTGAATTTGCTTAGCCTGTCCTAAATCATACACCTTCTGTGAATCACCTCTATGATCAGCACAACTCAAAACACACAGACTGACCATAAAGGACTTATTCTTAAATATTCTTAAAAGGATTAGTTACATTCTATACCAAAACAAGAGATGGTCTCTGGGGGAGAGCAGATATACCCACTCCCAATCATTAAAGCCATGCTCCTGTGGAAGAGGCAAAGTATAGCTGATTTCCTTTGATGCATCTATAGGTGATATCTGGGCCTCTGCTGCATTCTCTTTGATTAACATCCCAACCTCTTATAATCTGCATGTAATGTTTCATACCATGCATTATATGGACAATTTAAATATGCCTAGAGAATCTAAAGGAAAATAGCAAAGTACTATAAATTGCCCACTAGTCCAAGTTTAAGCTTATCTTGCTGGACTAGTTTAACAGGACAACTGACTGCACTTGTGAAAATAGAAGTTAAATGGAGTAAGTTACGTTGCAGCTTTTTCAGCTGGTCTAGGTTATATATATTTGAAAAGCTTCCTCAATGATGAGAGTAATTATGGAGGGTGAGATGGAGAATGAGAGAGATGAGAGCAAATTTCCAGAATGATAGTCTTAAGAAGATGATAAGGAATGGAATTCATCCCAAATGGAGGTAAGTGTTGATTTTATTTAAGAATTAAGATATCTTACATGGAGAAACAGAGTGAAACAACGTAATTCATAGATCCAGTCCATCAAGAAGATGTGATGGTGAAAACTATTGAAAGCAGTCTTTGTAGTTTTCTTTCCTCAGTGTAAAGGGAAGCAAAATCATCAGATGTGAAAATTGCAAGTAGGGTTGGAGGTTTGAAGAGAATGGGCAAGGCAACAAAGAGCTGTCCGGGAGACCAGGGGTCAGACTGGACTGAAGAATTCAGGGCTATGGCCAGGACCACTGTGATCCTCTTAATATAAATGGCATGAAAATAAAGTGAAGCCAGGCTGCCTTGCTTAGTGTCTTTCTCCAGCTACATTCTACTTTATAGAAATAAGTGAAGTGTTGTATTTTTGTGTAAAGAAACAAAATAAAACAACAGAAAGTTGAATGATTACGCTATGATGTTTAAAGATGAACTGCAGAGTTTAACCTGTGTGAGGACATGGGAGGGAGACCGTCGATGAGAACAGAGGATCATTGAATTTGAGGTATTCCTGAGGTCTGGAAGGTCAGATATTTTAGGAAGTTTTAGAAAATGTCCTGAAAAGAGAAGAGATGGTATTCCAAGACTAAATGTATAATTGATTCTGAGGTGGAAAGAGGCTGATTATCATTGCTGATAGCAATGCTAAAGCCTGTGTAAGAAATGAGGATAAATCGATAGGCTGATTTAAATTTGAGATCAAGACCATTGGAGGGAAGAAAGCCAAGAACCTGAGAGTCCATTTCATTGAAAGGATCTTTGATAATTTACATATGTACATCTAAGACAGGAATGGTAGCAGCAGTGCTGTGGAGGAGATGGCAATGGCTCAGATACAAAAATCTTCAAGAAAGCCGTGGTGTATGTTTATGAATAAGGAAGAGGGGTAGGTAGGTGGCAGGAAGATGAATGTAACAGAATGCATTACTGGCTGGAGTAGTCAGATGATGTGAGGTTCAAAGCAGAAGGACAGGAAACAGTTTGGATGTGCAATTCTTCTCTCCTCTCCAGGACTTAAGATGTTAAGAAAGTAGAGATGACTCAAAGGGAAGCAGGGCTCTCAGCTAAGCCAAGATTCACTTGGACCAAATGGTAAGTAGGTACATTGCATAACGTGCCTGTGACTATTATTTACACTTTGAGAAATTGAGAGTTTGGAATGATGTCTTCATTTTAGCTGGTTTTAGGGCATTTTATAAGGGAAGAGAAGCTATTGTAACAGGATAGATGACAAGTCTATCAAAATGGAAAAGACATGTAGGCATCTGTATCTAAGTTTATAAAAACATCACTTTGTAATGATGTGTTTTGACATTTTTGAAATATAAATTGCTTGTGACTCACTAATCAACTGTTCTTTAATTAATAAACACAAAAAGTAACTGAACAGACAGCAGGGAGCAGGGTAGAGAAGAAATAAAACTTCCAAAAGCTCGATCTTAGGTTATTTGTGGGTAGTTAAGGTGAGAATGAAACCCAAATGTTTATGATATGAACTTACCATCACGATTTTATATTGAGAGATTTAAAATTTACCTTAATTATTTAATTGTTCCTTTAGGATTTCACCACTGAATACAGTTTCCAAAAAATCAATAGCAATCACTATTACTTTCTTTTCTGGTCTAGTTTTAAATATACACATTAGCTTTCTTGAAATAAACATCTTTACATCCTCTGTGTCACATTGATAAATGGTGTTAAAAGGAGAAATAATGTTTTTAGCAAATGCAAATACCCAGTGAAATAGAGGTTTTATAAATTAGTATTAGTACAATTACCTTGGCTATTTCATATTTGTCTAACAAAACTAAAGACAGTTATTTAGCAATACAATGAACAATAAAGGGTATGTATTTATTTTCCCACAGTCTATTGAACCACGTTACTGTTTGCTTTTTTCTAAGACAGGATTTTTTTTTTTTTTTTTTTTTTTTTTTTAGGTCAAATAAAATAAGATAATGCTGCAGGATACTGGCACGCAACTTACCCGAAAACAAAGCTCTTGGTGACCCATATAACCATCTCAGAATTTCTTAAACAACTTACTGTGAAAAATAGATAAATAATGGTCTTATACATTAGCCTTGAAGAAAGGTTATGTTAAAGATGAAGTAAATTAGAACTGGAAAAATGCAGAATATAATAGCTTCTGCATGATTATAAATGGAGGGCAGCCCTTGCCTGTCTAGGAAGGCAAACCAATCAATCCAAAGGTTTTGAAATTATGAATATTGCTCTTTTCAGTGTGAACCACAGCACATTTTCGGGTTTTAGAACTGACATTTCTGCCTCAGAGTTATTTGGCCAGAATTCTTGTTTCAATAATAAACAAATCCACAGATAAAATGACTCCTCGAGCATTAAAATTAATTAGTAGTCATCATGTGAGGGAGCCACTATTGAATGTTTCTTTTAGATTTTTTTTCCCAGAACAATCCAACATGAATCAATTCAACAAATACAGACTGTGTGTCAGTATTTTTCAAGTCAGTGGATATGGCGGGGCAGCAAAAAATTCCATAAAAACATGCCTTAAAGGAGCTGAAAATACCTTCTTACAGTTAAGAAACCCATAAATCATATTTCTGTATCAGAACCCCCATGTCATTTATCTGCACATTTATTAATCAGGAGGTGCCTTTTATACATATGTTTAAGTAATCTTTCATCCTAGATTCTTGAGAGAAGAGACAATTGGGTTTCTTCTCTGTATATTCAACCACACTTAGAATGTATATCTTGCACAAAGCAGTGCACCCTGCATTTGCCTTACAAATAGTTCCATATATATTTGAATGAAACAATGATAATGCAGCTAGGATTCCCAGAGAAGCATATTATAAAATATCAATAACACACAGAAGATTTATTGGAGAAATTTTTAGGATTAACAACTCAAATAAAACATAAAGAACAATTAAGCAAGTGGAAGAGTTGTGCTGTGAATATAATTTCAGGGAAGTGCATAGAATCTGGTCTACCAGGAGTTTTTATGCTCAGATGTCATTTCAAAGATGTCTGCATTTAAGTAAGGGGGAAAGATGTTCATATTCTCATGCTGATCAGTCATTGATGCAAGCAACAGGGAATGGGGCGTACCATTAGGCAAGCATTTGCTTTCATGGGAAACGGTCTTTAAAGTTGAATAACATGTGAGGGCTGTCTCTGCAGACAGTCCTATTTGTAGCAACTGAAAAAAATGGGTAATTTATCCCTGGCCAGAGCTCCAAGTGGTATATCATAGGATCTACCACAAATGAATAAAATACACGATGAGTTAATCATGCCTTTAGCATGCTAACAGACATACAAAGTGCAATGGAGAGTTAAAGGAAATGAAGATAATGTATAGATGGAATATTAATAAAGGCTTAATGGAGCCTTTTTGTACTTGAGTCATGTTATGCTTGAGATGCCTATTGAATACAATGGGTGCATATTATAGAGAGAATTTCTAAATAAAGAGTATAATTGAATGCACAAAAGTGGTACTAAGTATGAAAACCAAGAACACAAAAATGGTTTGCTACGTTGATGTATGAAAGGATATTTGAGGGATAATTATAAATAAGAATTTTACAAAAAAAAAAAAAAAAAAGAGGTGGAGCCTGTGGCTCAAAGGAGTAAGATGCCAGCCCCATATCCTGGAGGTGGCGGGTTCAAATCCAGCCCTGGACAGGAACTGCAAAAATAAATAAATAAATAAATAAAAGAATTATACCATGGGGATAACCATGAACTTCAAATGAATGTCTCTCCCTTTTATTTTTTTCATAAGTTTAATGGAATGAAAATTTTATTATACTTGTTTTCTTTATAATATTTGAAGTTCAATAGACCACAAATAAAAATTAAATTCCCTGTAACAATAATGGTAATCATAACAAAAAGTAATGGAAAGAGCAGCGCCTGTGGCTCAACGGAGTAGGGCACCAGCCCCATATGCCGGAGGTGGGGGGTTCAAACGCAGTCCCGGGCAAAAACTGCCAAAAAAAAAAAAAAAAAAAAGTAATGGAAAGCCACTAAGAAATATTGCAGAGATGAAACACGTCTTGGGTGGGAAACACGTCTTGGTGGTTGTACTATACATATAAGAAGCAAAAGTGCATTCAAACAAGGTTTTAGTATTGGTGTTAGATGGACATTGGTATAATATCAGAACTCAAGTCCCAGGACTAATTTCTCAAGGTCACACTGTCAACTGCTTGTCATCTAATGAGAGACCTAGAAATCAATGGATTATTTGCATCAAGATCAAGACCAAAACTTCATTAATAGCACAATCATTCTAGAGCCTGACTCAGCTAAGAATTTAGCTCCTAGACCTAACTATTTTAAAAATGCCCCCAACACACACAACATTTTTTTAAGTTGGGTTCCTGAGTATGTTTTAAATCTTTTTATCGTCATTCCCACTCTGTACTTCTTTATCCTTTATGGGTTTTATGCAGCTTCCTAATTTATTAAACCTATACTCTCTGTTTTTTTGTCTCCCATATAATTTAGTAATATCTTTTCCACAGAAATGGAACCCGACCTCAGTGAACAAAATGGCTTCATGGCTGAAAGCTATTGGGAGACAAAAATGGCTGTCATTCATCTAAGGGGCCCTTCCACGAGACTCCCTGTATCTTCATTGGTGTGAGTTTCTCACTGATTTCCAAAGCACATGCTTCCTCTCCTCCTGGCCTCCTCATGAGCTCAGTCAAAAAATATATTTAAAACAAAACATCTAAACTCGAGAAGAAACAAGACATTGATAGCATAATGAAGATACCTGTAAAATTAAAATCTCTCCAATAAATTTTGTTTGCCTGCTAAAAAAAATAAATAAAAATAAATAAATAAATAATTTAAAAAAACTTTTCTCCTTTTTTCAGCCTAGCTTATTCTTATACTTTATTTACCTAACTCTTTCATTTTATTCAACTTTAACTTGGATGCAACTTTTCCTTGAGTGTTTTACCTTATGTTTTAGCATTTCATTTCCTTTCAATATAGTCAACACTACTACTCAGAAATTAATGAGGTTTTTCTTTAGGATGGGGAATGAATTTTTTGCTAATACTCTCTAAAGCAGTTCTGAAAAGAGTAGGACCACTTCATATAGACATATTTCTATAACAATATCAGCAGTAACAACTTTATTCCCTGCCAGTAATATATACATTTGTGAATTGCAATATTTTTCTGAACTCAATTATGGTCTAAGCCTGAGAAAATCAGCTACCTGTGTACCCAACCTTAAGCCCCTTAAGTTTGGGTAGGAACTAGAGGCTTCCTTGGTCACAGATCACGCTGTGGAAGAAATACACAGGATTTTACGTGCTGGGTAAGCTCTAGGAGTTTGTGGCAAATTAGGCTTCTATGTTTACACCAATGATCTTCCATGAAATTAGCCAATGAGTTACTGATTGACAAGGACATTTATATGTGATGAGGCTGTTGGGTGTGAAGTACAGATTTGGGGGATTCATTGGTAACAGGTGAGATAATCCCTATGACTCTGATTCCCTGAGCATAGTGGCAAATAAGGAAAAAGAATGTTGCCAGAGAAGAATGTTAGGAAAACGTTCAGTTAGAATCAAAGCTCTGAAATTCCATCCAAGAAAGAATGAAGTGGAGAGGACTGTGCTATGCAGAGAGCCCAGGTTCAGTCTGTGTTCTCACCTGATGTGACCTCCTGGGCTGACTGTCCCTGTCAAATTAGACTCTGGCTCACTGAGACTGAGTCTCCAGTGTTCTTTTTGGAATACAAGCCTCCCACGTACAGAGTTTTTTATTTTAAGGTGCTGATATATAGGTAGATGCTACTAGCTCAGACCCTGACTGAGAAAAGGTGTGTGGCAGGGGAATTAAGGGAAAAGGGTATTGTCGGATAAACCCTGCAGTTTCAGGTGAGTAAAGCTTGCAAGGCCCTGATGCACTGAGGATGTCTCATGTCATGTTGGGCAGAGACTGGCCCTACCTTGAGCATGGTCCTATGAAATCAGCCTCTCCTCTGCATTCTCAGCCACCATAGTCTCCACTAAGTAGAAAATCTTCCCACCTGGATTACGATTCATTTGAAAGGCCTTAGGAAAGGCTATTAAAAAACCCACTCATGTAATACTTCAGAACAAAAAACAACAAGAGTTGTTATAAAAAGCAGACTCAGGATTCAGCCAACTCCTAGTGATGAGCAGCCACTTCCGTGTGTTGAGAGCAGCTGTTTCCCCTGTTCCATGCAGCACAGGTAGAACCAGAACCAAGAAATGGCTCAGCGTCCCCTGCCAGAGGTCCGTGCAGGTGGGAGAAAGGAGCCCCGGGACTCCATCCTTGGCTGGACCACCAAAGGTTTGGTGAGATTACGTGGCTGCTGATTAGTTCATAAATCTCATGCTGCCTACCCGAGCCAGCTCCCCTGATAAACTTGGATAGTCTTCTAAAGCAGTCCTAAGGCCAATTAAATATTTCTTTCTTTCTTTTTTTTTTTTTTTTCCTGAATTTCCTTAGTGTTTATTCAGACCCCACAAGTTAACTCTGTTAGCCATGGCAATACTAGTGCCTTTATTGGAAAGTTCACATCTCTCTTTCAAACTGAAATCTGAATCTTCTTTTCTGTATTGGACCAGACTTTTTTTTTTTTTTTTTTTGAGACAGAGCCTCAAGCTGTCGCCCTGGGTAGAGTGTTGTGGCATCACAGTTCACAGCAACCTCCAACTCCTGGGCTCAAGCAATTCTCCTGCCTCTGCCTCCCAAGTAGCTGGGACTATAGGCACCTACCACAATGCCCAGCTATTTTTTGTTGTAGCAGTCATTGTTGTTTGGCAGGCCTGGGCTGGATTCGAACCCGCCAGCTCAGGTATATGTGGCTGGTGCCTTAGCCACTTGAGCCACAGGCACCAAGCCTGGACCAGACTATTGACATGATCCTTTATGGTTCTCAAAACACACAATCTGGGTTTGAATCTTAAATATAAAGCCTCCTGGCTGTGAGATGTTTTGTGAAATTTTTTATTTTTTATTTTTTTATTTTATTTATTTTTTTTTTTTTGAACAGTCTTAATTTTTTAGAATGTCAATGTTTCAATTTCAGTTTCTATAAAACAGGATTAGCAGGAGGATTTGCTTGATAATCTGGCTATGAGCATGTAACAAGACCATCAACAGGAAATGCTTAGCATAGGACTTAAAACATTGTAGGTACTCAAGATATATTGGTTAATATTTATTCCTCTCTCTGTCAGAAGATTTCCAAAGAGCTGGTTTTGTATATATATAGCCAATCCCTTATAGTTATGTCCTTGACAAAGCCTGTTCTTTAAAAATCTTCTGATAGAGAGAGGATTAAATATTGTGTGGAATATTTAGAGGAATACATATTGAGAGGAATAAATATGTGTACACACAGACACACACACACACACACACACACACATCATAGATGGGACTGGGATAGACTTTATACATTGTTGAGTTCTGTACAAAAGAGAATGCACAACTGTGGTCAGACATGAGGAAGTCAATCTCCCCTTCCCAAAGGCTTAACAGCCCACCCCATAATTTCAGAGTGATGATATTCCTCACCAATTCTCATATCAAACAAGCCCTGACATTGTTAGCTTAGGGGAATGAACACCTGTTTTCTAATCCTAAGTCTTTTACATCTAAGACTCTTCACCATGGTGGAACATCGGTCTTCCTCATAAGCCCAACCTTGTCATTGTCCCATATGGACAGCCACAAAGTAGTCCTAAGGCTTGAGAGAAGTGGAGAGGTCAAAGGGACCTGGGGCATCAGGATGTGGTAAGATGTGGCAAGTGGATGGCTGAGAATCTGTCCTGAGAAGGCATTAAGGTACTAAGATACCAGAGCACATGTGAACTGAGGCCCACTGGAACAAGTGCATGATGTCCCACTGAACTTGGACATTTTGTTACTGAACAAAACACAAATTTCAAAATAAATTTATTAAGAATTTTAGAACAGTCATTCCAGAGCATTAAACTTCAAATTTTGAATCCTTTCAAGTGTGGGGGCCTGTATAATTGCACTAAGCAAATGCCACATAACCCAGCCCTGTGTGACACAGAGTCTTTCCTTGAGCCAAGGACTCTCAGATATCAACAGAGGTTTACAGAGCCCCAAGATCATAGGACATTCAAGTTTCAGCACAAACTGGGAGAGGATAAATAGAGATACTAAGAGCTTAGGCTATGGCCAAAGATGAGAAAAGAGAGTCTCTCTAGAGTGGTATTGCTTTTGCTATAGTTACCTGTCTCCCTTTGTGAACATCAGGGCATTGCCAGAGCTATATTTACAAAGACCTCTACTTCCCAGCTCCAGGAAGCCATTTTCTTCTTACCATTGATAATGACAAAGGACACCTAATTTTGCACAAGCAAATGGTGGGTTTGGAGCAGGGTTAGGATGCATACACCACAGAAATGCTGTCAGCCACCTATGTGTCTGGGAGTTGGAGGCATAAAGTTCCAGGTTAAGGTGGAGGGTTTTGAAAGCCAGTAGAGGTATTCGCTCCAGACCAAATACATATCTCCAAAAATACCCATGGCATGCTATCTTCTAGAATATAAATCCCAAGCATAAGGCCAAATTTATTATTAGCACTTCTGATGATTCACTTTCTTCCTTCTAACAGATCCCTGGAAATGTGTCCTGGGGCACAGCCTGGCTTTCACCAGGAACTTTCTACCTAGAGGGATGGACGAAGTTGCATTTACCGTAGAGTAAGCCTTCCTAGAGAGGATTTCACAACCAGGATTCCACCAGCATCTGTAGGTAGCCAGTTGCCCCCAGTGTTACCCAGAGATTTCTAACAACAAACTGGCTTTGCTCCAATACCTATGTCATTTGCCTCTTTAAGGTTTTGTAATGTCTTCCAGCATCATGGTTAAAAATAACAATGCCATCTATTTATGTGGAAGAATTTGTTTCACAGCATGAAATGGTTATCTTTAATTTTTACTGGATATATTGGATAGGATTTTCTGGTGTCAGATGTGATAGTGACTATCTGTCTGGAGGCTGTGCTGAAGATGTGAGGGCTCATCACAATCTAGGCCTTTGTGGGCTAGTGCTGTAGTTTCCCAGGTAACTCTGATGAGTAAGTCTATAAGGCAGCTTGCCACATTAAATATTAAATACTTTGAAGGCAATAAAATTCTGTTTACCATTGTATCACAAGGGCCCAGATCAATGATTGAATAATCATTGGTGTTAAATGCGTGATATCTAAATGGTAGAATTTGAAACTAAGAACAAAAAGAGAATGATGAGTTCATGATGAAAGGAGCTGAGTTTGAAATGAATAAAGTTATCAATTTTGAATGAATGAAGTTATCAATTTGGAGTTGTTTCATAGGCTGTGGGGAAATGCAGCTATGTAGCTTGGTGAGAACTTGGTAAAAGAGATTCATATTTGCATGACACCCTGAGAGCCATCTGCATAGTGGCTTGGTGGTGAGACAGCATGTGTGGGTGAAACTACAGCAGAAAATAGAGTTTAGGACCAGCTGTATGCTCAGACCTATACCATGGGCTTGATTGCACTATGTGTCAGTAACTTAGATTTCCTTACACTGTGTTCTTGCCGCTTTATATATGATTCTTTTCTTTTATACTTTTTTAATGGTTACTATTGTATGTGTATCTATTTCTTGCTATTCATCATCTCCTATTGTTCTGAGGTAAGGTAGGATAACAAGTAAAACAAAAATATAGAACAGAAGAATAGTCATTGACTGTTACAGTAGAAAAACCAGCATTAGATCAAATCAGGAAGAAGCAACTTTCAAAAAGTAGACAATTCTATGGGGACATTTGTGAATGAGAACTGAAAGGAGACCATGGGGTTATAGCTTAGGAGTTATTAGTAACTAGAGGAGCAGCCTTAGTGCACTGGTTCAGGTCGGTCACAGCACGAAGGTAGAATTAAGCTATTCTGGGACAAAAGGCACATAGCCAACGTACGTTTGAACTGACCATCCTGTGCAACTGAATGAAGCTTTTCTAAATTTGTCCAGACAAGAGACATGTTTGATCCTGTACTATAGGCATAGCAGAACCTGTGGGCAAGGGTCAAGAAACAAAGGCAGCCATACCAGGACCTAATGCTGAAGAATTTAATTTGTGGCACTGGTCACCCTGGGAACCAGTGTTCCTTCCTATCCATAGCAAACTGACTAATACTTTCACTGCAGAGACCTCTCTTCATACACAATGTAAATGTTAACAAAGTCATTACAAATGTAACTGAAAAAGCATGTCTTCTTAATGGGAAGTTGTCTATGTGACCTCAAAGTCCTTTCAATGTCCCTAGTGGGGGCTGTTTTGTGGCAAGCTGCCATTTCTGGGTTCATTTAAAATACTCATTTTCTTTCTTTCTTTCTTTCTTTTTGCAGTTTTGTCCAGGGCTGGGCTTGTGCCTGCCACCCCCCCCAGTATATTGGGTGAGCACCCTACTCCTTGAGCCACAGGCACCCCCCTAACATACTCATTTTCTTTATCAAGTTTCTACTTCATATAATTTCATGACTTTAATGATTTGACCTGTTTTATGAGTCTGGCTCTAATAACCACTTTTTATAGTTAGATTTGGATGTTTTTCTTTCTTTATTAAATACTTTTGTCTATAAATAATGGACATATTATTTTCACTACAGAATATATGATTTATTCAATAAAACACATTTACAAAAGATGTTTAATAGAAAAATAGGGCAGTAATAAGTTGTATGATGATGGTGTTTTAAATTTTGTTCCCCAGAAAGTCATTTCCAAAACAATTTTTGGGTTGTTTGTTTTTGTTGTTGTTGTTTTGCTAAGAGTTTATTTGGGAGGTAATCTGGAAGCATGGTGTGACAGAAGGAAAGTGAGATGGGTGAGAGGGAATCAACAAAAGAGGATATGTTAATGAGACAATAACCACTGCAGGTAACTAGGTTTCAAGGCCAGTGAAAAACTATGTAGGAAACATCTCAGTATTGTGCCCCAGAGGAATGGGTAACTGTGTTGGTTATTCATTCTCATTCATTCTCATTGGTTCATGGCCACTACTGCAAATGGAAACCACTTGGCACTTGTAAAATTTCCTGCACTATAGTCAGGGAAGATTGTTAGAGAGATATGGGTGCAGGGTAGAAAGCCATTGCATGTTGGAACGCTACACCAAAGTTGTAGTTACACTCTGAGGTGAACGAAGGAGATTTGAGGTGAGCGTTGAGTGCTTATCTTCCCTTTGTGTCATTTAGATCTTATGGCTGACATCAAATTAACTCTGCCCTTCAAAGATTCTTGTTATGATCTGTAACAAAATATGAAGTACAGTGGAAGGTCTAGTCAAACTAGACTTCAAACTCCCACAGCTGATCTTATAAATGTAATGGATATTTATTATCTCTTTCTTCTATTCACTTCTTTTAGCGTCTCTTCATTTTTCCCAGCGTTTGTGCTGGTTTAGATTGCCTGCTTAGCTAGATGACATATTCTTTAACATAGAACACAATAGGAAGGTCTGAGTAATAAGTCACTGTGCCCTTGCCAGGCCCTGGTTGCTGTAAATTCCTCTTCACTGTTATCCCTAGGCATGATCACATGACCACATGAATCCCTTGAGTAATAGATACACTATTTTGAATTCCTGCTACCTCTCCTTATTCCTTATACCTCTCAGAATAATCAATGTAAACACAGAAAAATTCCAGACCTGATAGTAATAATTCTTGGCTAAAACTAATTTATAAACATGAAAAAAATACAATAAAATTCTAGAAGAAACTGTAGAAACATTTTTAAAAATAATATCCTGTACAAATAGTTTATGAGATCTGTCTGCAAAGGAACCAGCCACATAATCTGCAAAACAGAGACATTTATTGACAAAGATACTACATGCAAAAACCTTGCATAAGTACAATGACACCTCGGTACCCTTCAGAGTAGACACCTTGAGAGCTCTCAAATTTACCCCAGCATCTCTCCCACTGTTCAAAACAATCTGCAAAAATCCTGTGTTGAAATACCCATCAGCTGTCTCATCATATTTTCCTGACCTTCATCAACAGTCTGAAAACCCTTCTCTTTCAGAGGTAATTTTTGTTAAAATTTTTGGAAGACAAATATAGACTCAAGGTGAAGGGATGGTCATCTATATTCCAGGCAAATGGAAAGCAGAAAAAGGCAGGCGTTGCAATCCTGTTCGCAGACACAATAGGCTTTAAACCAACGAAAATAATTAAGGATAAGGATGGACAGTTCATATTTGCTAAAGGTAATACTCAATATGATGAGATCTCAATTATTAATATTTATGCACCCAACCACAATGCACCTCAATTTATAAGAGAAACTCTAACAGACATGAGCAACTCGATTTCCTCCACTTCCATAGTAGTT
>CAUYPK010054461.1:0-11588 GCA_963574355.1 Loris lydekkerianus | reverse complement strand
AAAAAGTATCCAATGTACTCAGCCCTACTATGAAGCTAAACTATAGCTTTCACATGAAGGCTATAACCCAAATATACCTCAAGACTATGAGGAAAGGACCAAGGAAGGGGAAGGGAGGGGGGAGGTTTGGGTGGAGGGAGGGTGATGGGTTGGGCCACATCTATGGTGCATATTTTTATCTATAATAAAAAAAAAAAAAAATGAAAAAAAAAATCTTGGTTGAATTTGTTAGCATAGTATTTCATAGTTTTAATTTATAGGCTGGGCAAGGTGGCTTATATTTATAATCCCAGCACTCTGGGAGGCCAAAGAGAGATAATCACTTGAGTTCAGGAAGTTGAGAATGGCCTGAGTAAGATTGAGATCCTGTCTTTACCAAAACCAGAAAAAAATAGCTGGGCATGATGGCACATGCCAGTAGTCCCAGCTACTGAGGAGGATGAGGCAGGAGGATGACTTGAGCCCAAAAGTTTGAGGTTGCAGTGAGCTATGATGACACCGCTGCATTCTAGTCAAGGTGACAGAGCAAGATTCTGTCTCAAAAAAATAAATAAAAGAAAAAAATTTTAATTTATATTTCCTTGACTCCATCCAGAATGACACTTTTCTCATTTAAGTGCTAGCTTTTTCTTCATGTTGAATGCCATTCAATGTCTTTTGTGCACTTATATTTTAATATTTTAGTGTTCTTCTTATCTTTTCATAGGCTCTTTCACTTGCTGTTGTATCTGTCAGCAATAGTAGTTTTCTGGTAGTTTGCATTCCAAACATTCTAGGTCCTCAGTGATGAGCCTATTAAAAAGAATAAATTCTAGACATTCTATCCTAGAAAACATAAAGAAACATCTAGAGAATCATATGGCAAACACTCATGAAGCTATGTCCAGCTTTATCAAATAATAGTCTGCCATGATTTTGGAAATATATAGGAGTAAAAACTGCAAATAACAAAAAATGTAGTCTGTATAATATGGATTTTTTGAAATTTGTTGAGACTTACTTTGTAACCTTTTATGTTGTCAATGGTTAGATTTTGCTTCATGTGTTTGTGGGGAAAAAAAGAGAACATTCTTTTTTTTGCTAGTTGTAGGATTCTGTCTCTCCTAGATATAAGTTGTTAATTTTACTCTCTGAATAGCCTATATCCTTTCTAAGAATTTTTGTCCAGATTTAAAGATTTTTGATATGGGTATTAAAAATTTCTCATCATGATTTTAGATTTGTATCTCCTTATCATTCTGTTTGTTGTGTTGTTAGGGACAAATTCATGACTGTACCTGACTTTTTGCTTCACATTCTATTTCATCTAATATAAAACTGCTGTACTGGCTTTTGTTTGCGTATTTCCTCTATATTTATTTTATATTTCTTCTTTCAAACTCTGTCTCTCATTCTTCTTTTATTTTTCATTTTTTTCTTTCAGATTCATACAGGTTTCTTTTTCTTTTCTTTTTTTTTTTTTTTTTGAGACATAGTCTCACTTTGTCATCCTGGGTAGAATGCTGTGGTATCATCATAGCTCACAGCAACCTCAAATTTGGGGGTTCAAGCAATCCTCCTGCCTCAGCCTTCTGTGGTGGGACTACAGGTGCCCACCACAGCCTACCAGCTAGTTTTTCTATTTTTAGTAGAGACGGGTCTCAAACTCTGGCTCAGGCTGGTCTCGAACTCCTGAGCTGAAGCAATCCACCTGCATGGGCCTCCCAGAGTGCTGGGATTACAGGCATGAACCACTGCACTGGATCTAGGTACGTTTCTTAAAGGCAGTGCACAATTCAGTGGTTGTACATGAAAATCACCTGGTATGCTTTAAAAAAAATACATTTTCTTCCTTCCCCACTCTCTGCCTGCTCCCACAGTGATATTAATTGCTTGGTCCTGAGCATGAGTATTTTTTTTAATTATTATTAAAAAATCATAAAATGAATCTTTTTTTTTTTTTGCAGTTTTTGGCCAGGGCTGGGTTTGAACCCACCATCTTTGGCATATGGGGCCAGTGCCCTACTCCTTTGAGCTACAGGTAGCACCCATCTTATCATTTTTAAATGTATAGTTCAGTAGTGCTAAGTATATACATACTGCGACACAATTGATTTTCAGAACTTTTCATCTTGCAAAACTGAAACTCTGTACCCGTTAAACAACTCCCCATTTCTCCCTTTCCTCCGCCCCTGACAACCACCACTGCATTTTCTGTTTCTGTTAATTTGATTGCTTTAGAGACTTACCCAGGTAAGTGGAATCATCCAGTATTTGTCTCTGGGTTTTTTAACTTAGCATAATGTCCCCAAGGTTTTTACACCAAACGTACGCTTTAAAAATAAATGATTTATTAAATAAAAATTAAAACACATTTTCAAAGGAAATAAGTAAGTCCTCAAGGTTCACCTATGTGACAGCATGTGTCAGGATTTTGTTCCCTTTTAAGGCTGAACACTATTTATTGTGTATGCTTTCTTTATCCATTCATTCATCAATGGGCCTTTAGGTTGTTCCCACATCTTAGGTGGTGTGAAAAAGCTTCTGTGAACACAGTGTGAAAATACTGTATCATTTTGACATTCTGCTTTCAATTCTTTCCACCATATACCCAGAACTGGGGCTGCTGGATCATATGCCAATTCTAATTTATTTTTTTTTACAAGTGGACTTTATTTTTATTTTTACATATACATGTGTTAATTAGGTTTCCTTTTTTTTTTTTTTTGCCTTCACAAAATTAAAAAGACTTAAAATTTAATAGCAATAACAATGTTTAAGATAAGGACTAGAAACAAAAACCTCGTAAACAACAAACGAACATAAATACATTCAGAAAAGGAATCAGACAATTGCTACATCGAAATATTGAGCAATAATAATAATAATAATAATGCAAAGAAAGTAACATTCACATTATCAAATAAGAGGTAATTCTAATTTTTTGAATCTCCATTTTACCGCACCATTTTATATCCCAGTGCACAGGGATTCCAATGAGTGTGGATGTTTTCAAAAGCTTCCCCAGTAGGAACTTTCGGCTTATTATTCTTTTGTTTTCATTTTTTTCCCCTATTATTGCCTTAACACAATCTATCTACTGTACCTGGACTAAACAACTGGTTTGATACATTTTCCTATATTCACTCTCTTTTTCCTGTTAGTCAGGAAGCTCTATGCAGTATGTTACGATTATTTTACAACAGACTTTAAAATTTTTCATATGTATATTGAAATTTTTTTTTAACAAATTTAAAAGCTTTTCAGTATTTTGATCTTCTCCTAAGCACAAGATATTAAAGCAGGCTTGAATGATTCATTGTGTAATGAAACAAGCATTCTCTGGAGGTTTAATTTCACATTCTTCTTAAGCACACTCATTCCATACTTTTTCTTAAATTAAAAAACTATATTTTCTGACATAATTTATCAATTTCTATGCTAAAATCTGTACAAATCTATCTGGGTCACTTTTCTTCTTGCTTTATTGGCTTTTATAGAGGATTTGTTGCAAGGTTGTTATTCAAGATGTGTAACAACCAGGACGCTGCAGTAGGAGTGGGTGACCCATTCTGACTGGGAGGTCCCAGGGGGTTGAATGAAGCAGGGTCCTGGGAGATCCCTGGATGGGCCAGCCATTAAGGTTTTGGTTGCTAAATAGCAGTGAGATCTAGGGGGGATTCCCAAGGGAGAGATGAGATGCCTGAGGGATACTTGGGTGTGGGGGCAACAGCATCTACTACCTAGTAAGGAAGTGCTCGGGAACTTTATTAAAGATATTTACCCCCTATGATAGCCCTGGGCACTAATCAACCAGAGCACCAAACAGTCAAAATGGATACTAACCATAAACAGCCTCTCTGCTCACACCAGTGCCATGCTGAGTGTCAGCAGCAGGCTGCAGATGGGCAAACTCTTGATCTGAAGCTTTGCTGTCTCAAAAATGGTTTCATTGTGCACTCACACTGCAAAATTCTGGCATTCATGTAGATATCTAATTTTCCTCAGTGCATTGAAGATACTACTTCACTGGCTTCCTTGTGGCATCTTATGCTTCTGATGGAAAGACTTTGCTTAAGAAGGAGAAATTCAGCCTGATATAGTGATGGAATCTGAGATATCTGTAATATCAATGTAAGAGAGTTTTATCAGCCCATGAAGATGCTGCACCTCTCAGCTGGACCTCAGTTGTTCACTGTTGCCTTACAGTTAAGATGCAAAAGTTTGGTACTGATGTGGTCAAATATTCCTTCATTCTTCACTCCCTTTTTTATTCCTCTTCCATACTTCTAATCCCAAATAACTTTCTCCCCCAGATGTTTGATATATATTCTTTTTTTTTTTTTCTATTTTGAAGATTTTTATAGTTTTATCTTTGGTAAAATTCTGAATGGAGGACATTTTATTATAAAGCAAGAAACTTCTTTTTAAAAGGCTAAATTTTCTCAGCACCATTTTTTTAATTGTCTCTTTTCTTATTATCATTTACTAAAGTATTACACATAATGAGATATCATGAGCTATTTTCTCTGTTCTATTAATTTGCCTCTACAATCATCTTCTAATAGCAATGTGCTTTAATTCTTATAGCTTTTATATGTTTTTTAAAAATTAATTATTATTATTTTTTTTTTGAGACAGAGTCTCATTTATTAACCCTCAGTAGAATGCCGTGGTGTCACAGCTCACAGCAACCTCGAAATCCTTGGGCTTAGGTGATTCTCTTGCCTCAGCCTCTTGAGCAGCTGGGACTACAGGCACCCGCCACAACGCCCGGCTAGTTTTGTCTTGCAGTTTGGCCAGGGCTGGGTTCGAACCCATCACCCTCCGTATATGGGGCCGGCACCTTATCCACTGAGCCACAGGAGCCGCCTGCTTTTATATGTTTTAATATCAGGTCGAACCAGTTCCACTGCATTCTTTATTCTTCCTTTTCTCAAAAAATGTTTTAATTCTTATCTAGTTTTTCTCAATAAACATAATTTCATTTTACTAATTTTAAAAAATTACACTGGAACTTTTTGCATTATATTAGTTGGAAGAAAATTTACAGAAATATAGCATGCCATCAATTTGTCATTTATAAAATCTCTTACTGGGCCAGGCACAGTCACTTACACCTGTAATCTTAGCACTCTGGGAGGCCAAGGCAGGTGTATGGCCTGAGCTCAAGAATTTGAGATCAGCCTGAATAAGAGTGACCCCATTTTTACGGAGAGTAGAAAAACTAGCCAGGCATAGTGGTGCATGCTACCAGCTGAGACTGAGGCAAGAGGATCACTTGAACCTAAGAATTTGAAGTTGCTGTAAACTATGATGCCATAGCACTCTACCCAGGGCAACAGAATGAGACTCTGTCTTAACATAAATAAATAAATAAATAATTTATCAATCATTGTATATCAAATCACCACATTGTACCCCATAAATGTATATAGCCATGATTTAATAAAAATTAAGTAAAAAATTAAAAATAAATAAATACAAATCTGATTAAAATGCTGTGATTCTTTTTCTTACAAATTCACATTTTTTTCTATTACGATAATTCAAAGTTTTTAATGCTTTCCCCCCTTATATTATTTTTTTAACAATAATTATTGTGGTTTACAGGACAACTTTAAATCTTGCTAGTGTTTCCTATGTTGGCTGGAATTTATATCTTTTTCTTATTAGCATATGCATGTAAAAGTATGGACATATATCTTTGGTTCTGAAAGAATGTCTTGCCTTTTCAGAAAGTTTTGCTCATGTTTTATTGGATAAGTTAATAAATAATTTTTAGTTTTTATTTCTAATTACAAAAGCAATAACTTAATTCTAGGAAATTATGAAAACTCAGGAAAGAAGGGGAAATTCTAACTTAGTGCCACATGGGATGCTGTATGCCTTTTCTTTTTAGACATGTCTTGAAAGATGGGGATTTCTACAGTAGGAGGGGAGGAGGAGATAGAAGGGGATTCTAAGGAAAGCAACAGAAAGAGCTATGGAAGTAAAAATATTTCATGATTCCCAGGACATTGCTGGGTACATGGAGTTAAGTATAGATACAGATAAAGGTGGAAATGAGCTGGGATGACATTTTGCCAATTTTGAATCCTAGCCTAAGGAGTCTGGCATTTATTTTGCAGGAAATGAAAATCCAAGTTCCACATTTGTCCTTAAAAATCTCAACTTCCGGAACACACGAAATTCCAGTAAAGCTCTTTTTGTACTACAGCACACGGAGCACAATGTTACATTTGAGAATCACTATTTATTCATTTCCTGTAAGACCAGTTTGAATGTAAAATGGGAGGAAAAGCCTTGTATTTTGGTTCCTTCCTGATTTTTTTTTCCCAAAGAGAGGGGGAGAAAGTTACATATTTATTCTCCACAACTGAACACAAGCAAAAATACACATCTGTATCCAACTGTAAAATACAGTCACTGAAACAGCACTTTATAAATGTAGAAAAAGGGTTATATTGCTATAAGAGCAAGTTTATAATCATTGAAGAGTCTTTATAATGTTATTTAAAACCTGAGAAGTCTGTAGTTCTGGTCAGTTGCCCAGTAAGTTGAAAGGATTTTTATTTATTTATTTTTAGTCTTTGGGTTTAATTTTTCTTAGTCCGAGGCCCGATCTATCACCAGTGGTGAGTCAGAGAGGATGCCTGAAATAGTTCTTGTGAGGTTCTCTGTATTCATGTCTTCCTGTCCATGGATGGAAGACAAAGGCTGGCAGCCCCTGGAAGCTGAAAACAGGGAGGAAGTGGCTTCTCCAATAGCGGCTCCAGAAGGAACAGAAACCCACGTGTACTTTGATTTCAGCAAGACCTGTGTCAGACGAGGTAACAAAGTTGCATTGTTTTAAGCCTCTAAATTTGTGGCGATTTGCTACAATGGCAATAAGAAACTAATACGGAAGAATAGTAGCACGAAGGGATTAATGGAAAGCACCTCACTGAATCCTTTTCAAAATGGTCACAACATACTCATAAAGTTGGAACTACTCTTTCATCTGGTTTACCAAGGGGGAAACCAAACCTTCGAGAGGTTGTGAAATCACCCAGGATCTTGCATTTAGAAAGCTGCAAAGCAGAGGTCCACCAGATCTCCCTAGCTGCCGACTGCTGCTCTCAGACGAGGGGCAGTGAGGGGGTGTGAGCAGGATGGGCACCTGCTTCCCGGGAATAGTCGCCTAGTGTGTCAGGAATCCCCATGGCTCCAAGACAGAGTCTGAGGACACAATGGCCGCTCAACATAGAAACCAGTGACCAGGATGACACTCCACTCTATCAGTGGTTTCAGTTTACTCCTTCCACGGAGAAGAAGATGGATTATTTTTATTTTCTCAGATTGATATGAGGGTACAAATGTTTAGGTGACATTGTTTTCATTTCTAATGTAAAGTTCAAGTTGTAGTTGAGCCCTTCACTCAGGGGGCGGGGTGTGCTGAACACCCTCACAGAGTGTACCTGAGTGTCGTCCCTACAGTCACCCTCCCTCCCCCTCCTCTCCCCTCCCCCTCCTCTCCCCTCCCCCTCACTAGACTCTACTTATAGTTGTTTATATATTGATTTCATATTAGTGCTGAGTACCTGGGATACTCTTTTTTTCTATTCTTGTGACACTTTACTAAGAAGAATGTTTTTCAACTTCATCCAGGTAAACACAGAAGATATAAAGTCTCTGTCTTTTCTTACGGCTGACTGGTTTTCTGTGGTACACATATAACATGGTCATTTAATTCATTCATGGGTTGATTCCCCATCTTGGCAATTGTGAATCGAGCTGCCATGAACATTCTAGTGCGAATGTCCTTGTGGTACAATGATTTTATTTCGGTGAAGGTGGATTCTGATTAGAGAAGGGCCATTGACCCAAAGGGACGGCAAAAGAGAATTGAGGAGCAATGATGTCAGAGGGAAAAGGACAAAACGGGGGAAGGGGGACCTTCCTGCCCTGGTTAATGAAGTGGTCCATCAGACCTTTGTCCCTAGTTTTGATCTAACCACTTTCCCCCTAAAATGTTAAAACCTGAATTTACTTTTTCTTTTAAACAAATCTATAGAATTATTGAAAACGAAAATTGTTTTTTCTCTGTGAATATCTTATGCCTGTTAAAACCAGATAAAAGCAAAAGTATAGTTTAAAAGAGTGAATTCTATGCTATGTGAATTATATCTCACTAAAAAAAATAGACTCTTTAGGAAAGGATTAAAGTAACTGTTAAAATGAATCTTAAAACCAAAGCAAGAGTCACTTTTAACCCAAAATTATATTCTACATGGTATGTCAAATGAAAATTGCATCTGATCTAGGAAAATGGCCCTGGAAATGTCCCTTGAATTGTTTAGGGCAGTGGTTCTCAAGTAATGTTCTCAACTAAGCAACTAAAACTGTTTAGGTCAGTGGTTCTCAATTATAACTCAGCATAGTTCCTAATGCTGTGACCCTTTAATACAGTTCTTCATGTTGTGGTGACCCCCAAACATAAAATTATTTTCATTGCTACTTCATAACTATAATTTTGCTACTGTTATGAATCATAATGTAAATACCTGATATGCAGGATGGTCTTAGGTAACCCCTGTGAAAGGGTCGTTTGACCCCTAAAAGGGTCGCAACTCACAGGTTGAGAACCACTGATCTAGGGTCTAGTAGTAGTTAGTATTAATATATCTCCACCATCTCTGAATAAACCCAGGGCAGACAGTTTTTCCTCCAACATCAGAGTCCATCACTGTTGCTGTTGATAGCACATAAAGTCCTTGGCTTGTATTTCAAGCCCACATTGTATGAAAAGTGCAATTTTGAGTGTGCATTGTTGATCGGTCAGAAATTAAAGACAGAGTTGATGCAATTTCACTGTATTCTTAAGTTCTATTTATTTCAACTAAACTCTTTCCTCGCTTGTATTTATCTTATGATTAAATTCTATTATCTAGTCCTAGTGAACCTTAACAGTCTTTTTTTTTTTAATTTAATTTTTTTATTGTTAAATCATAGCTGTGTACATTAGTGCAATCGCCTATATGTAATAGATCCTCTTTAAAAAAATAGTCCTTGCATGTAGATATAATTTCAACATTTTCATATATTCCTTTCTAATCTTTTTTCTATATTTTTAAGGAGTGTAGAGATCACTCTGTACATACTATGTAATAGCATCTCGCCTTTTTCTTTTTTTGGTAAGGTTCTTTTTTATATTATTAAACAATGTACCTTTTATCAGGTGAAGATCTATAACCATATATAAAAACAGAAATGTGTAACAATTGTGTTTTTCATTTTCTGTTATTATAAATAATGCTGCAATGGACATATTTGAGGATAAATCTTATCCTTCCTGGCTCCACTTGTTAAATTTTTAAAATTTTGAAATATCACAAAATTTTAATTTGGAAACAATTACAGAAAAGCTGAAAGTATTGTTCAAAGAATTTTACTTTCCTTAATCATTTAAGAGAAGGTTATTGGATAATGCTACATCACACCCAAATATATCTGTATGTGTTTTCCTGTATAAGGATGCTCTCCTACATAATCATAGTGTAACAAACAAAATGCAGAAATTAACACTGATACATTACTAACTAATAATACTGAGTTCCCCAGTAAAGTTTGGCCAATTGTCCCAATAACTATTTCATAGTAAAAGAATCTCCTTAGTTTCCTACATGTGGCAATAGTTGTTTAGCCTTTTCCTGACCTCATAGTTTTAACACTTTTGAAGACTACACTGTACCTTTATTTTATAAAATGACCTTAATCTGGGGTTTAATTGATGTTTCCTTGTGATCACATCATAGTTTATGTTAAATCTTTGGCAAGGAAAATGCACAACTTATACTGAGTTCTCGTGGCATCCGATCAGGTGGTCCAAGATTTAAATTTGTCCTATTACTGAAGCTTTTAGCTTCCATTATTTGATTAAGGTGGTGTCTTCCAGCCTTCCCTGCTGTAAAATTACTCTTTGCTCTTTATAATTAAATGTTTTGGGAGAGATGCTTTGAAACGATGAAACTATCTCATTTCTTTTCTTTTCTTTTTTTTTTTTTTTTTGTTTATTAAATCACAGCTGTGTACATTAATGCAATCATGGGTTACCATACACTGGTTTATAGACCATTTGACATATTTTCATCACACTGGTTCACATACCCTTGCTGGCATTTTCTTAGTTATTGGGTTAAGACTTTTTTTTTTTTCTTTCTTTTTTTTTATTGTTAAATCGTAGCTGTGTACATTAGTGCAATCAAGGGGTACAGGAGATGGATTAAAGATGGCGGCCGAGTAACAGCTTCCCTGCAATAAGGCACGGTGAGTCTGGGGAGATAAGACTCCAGGCATCTCTGGCTGGTGGGATCAGCCTATAATCATCCCTTAGAGGATACAGGGAGTCAGCAAGGGACTTCTGGATCCCAAGAAGAGGACAAAAACAGTGGAAAACTGGCAAGTGGTTGCGTGTGTTCAATCAACCTAATCCCGCCAGCAACCGTAAGTACAAGCAGCAGTGAGACTGTAAACCGGAAAGGCCTTACCTGTGAACTGTTTTGGTGTTTTTGGACATGGCACTCAGTTGAACTGCCTTGGGGAGAGCTTGAGCAGGAGTATGGAGAACTTTGGGCATTGTCTGGGGCCCCAGACTGAGCCACTGAGCTGGGCTACAGGGAGCCATTGAGAGAAATGCCCCGGCAAGCTCCGCCCTCAGGGTCCCAGAGCAAGGATCGGTGGGGACCTAGTAACCTAGTGACTGAGCAGCCTAAAAGCGGGGACTGAGCTGCCTTGCAATCTTAATCCTTAGGGGCAGAGTGAGACGGTTTTGGCACACTGGAGCCTCGGGCTGTTGCCCTGGGTAGAATGCCGTGACGTCACAGCTCATAGCAACCTCAAACTCCTGGGCTTGTCACCGCCCAGACCTCCATAAGAGCTGTGCCGCAACCCCGAACCCAAGACCAGCACCCACCTGGCCTCCACATGCCCTGACCAGGAAATGCAGAAGCCGCACAACCCTGCTTTCTTCCTCCTGTGTCCTCCCAACCTCCACAATAGCCCACTCATCTGGCCAGGGACTCTGGTAGCAGTGTGCCCTCTAGAGCCCTCCCTGCCTCTGCGCAGAGCTGCTTCCAAAATCAGAACTCCCTAGCTGGAGCAGCCCCAGAGGAACTACACAGAGCCACTCCCTACAAAGATCCAGCAAAAATAGAGTGACCCCGCTGGGGTCTATTCTTGGAGAAACACCTCCCCAACTCTGAGGACGGCCACAGGCAATGGTGAAAAACAATCATGAGGCGAAATCGACAGAAAAACTCTGACAATACGAATAATCAGAGTAGATCAACTCCCCTAAGGATCAATGCGGAAGACACTGCACAAGATCCCATACACAAACAAATAGCTGAGATGTCAGAAATCGAATTCAGAATCTGGATAGCAAATAAGATTGAATTGGAACTCCAACCAGTAACCCAAAGTATAACTCAAGAATTCAACAAATTCAAAGACCAAATGACCAAAGATTTTGACACATTGAGACAAGAAGTTGCATCCCTCAAAGATCTGAGAAACACAGTAGAATCCCTCAGTAACAGAATGGAGCAAGCAGAAGAAAGGATTTCTGA
>CAUYPK010054456.1:0-11986 GCA_963574355.1 Loris lydekkerianus | reverse complement strand
TTGTGAATGGAAATTGGCAACGTGGGGCAAAGGTTATAATAAATTAAAAAAATAAATAAATAAATATTTATATTTATATATTTATTTTTTTTTTTTTTTTTTTTTTTTTTTTTTTTTTTGGTAGAGACAGAGTCTCACTTTACAGCCCTCAGTAGAGTGCCGTGGCATCACACAGCTCACAGCAACCTCCAGCTCCCGGGCTTAGGTGATTCTCTTGCCTCAGCCTCCCAAGTAGCTGGGATTACAGGTGCCCACCACAATGTCTGGCTATTTTTTTGTTGCAGTTTGGCAGGGGCCAGGCTCGAACCCACCACCCTCAGTATATGAGGCCTGTGCCCGAGCCACAGGCGCCACCCTAAATATTTTTTTAACCTGTTCTTGTTTTTCACATTTTTCTCCTGAAAATCATACAAAATTAAAGCTGGAGTAACACACCCACTCATTTTATGATAAGAAAATTAAGGCTGAGAGAAATGAAGCGTCCCATGACTTGAGCTTGAACAAATAATTAGGACCCAAGCCAGGGCAGGAATCTCAGTGTCTGGAACTTCTCACCTCCACCATCCTCTTGAAATCATGCTTCAGAAGAATGACACAACTTCTTCTCCCTGGAAACTTGTCCCCTCCACATAGTCTGGCTCTCAAGATGTTAAACCAGGTATCACTACCCAGAGTAGGAAGTGCAATGGGTGGGAAGCCAGTTGTAGCTCCGAAATCTTAATGAGGTGACTTCCTTGTACCTTGAGCCACCCCCTCTGTCCTTCCAGAGCCCAGCTCAGAGACCACACTCTCTGCTTTGAACAAGATTAGGCATTTTTTTTTTTTTTTTAATGTCCTTAGTCTCACAGTTCTATTTTTCTTATTTCCTTGTGGTACTTTACTGGGAATTAAAAAAATAATATTAGGGACAGACCAGCTAGTTTTATGCTTGGAACAAGTTCCAAGAGCTGTATTTTCCAGAATGAGGGTCGGGGGCATCAGTCTGATCTAAGGAGGGTAGATGAGTAAGTAATACCCAGAACTGATGTCGGATCCAGGGCAAGCGCCCCCCAAATGCGGGCCCATATCCTCTGAGATGCAGCTAATGGCACCATTGCTTTTGTGGACCTTTCCTCTATAAAAAAATCTTAAAATATTTTACAGTTGTTATATTGAATGGCACATATAATCCAGATTAGAGCCACTGTATATATTTACAATTATTATGTGTATTTTTCTTCTAATTTCGAAAGAAATAAAAATTAAGCATATATGAGGCTTCTAAGAAACAGCCTGGGCCCCAGGCACCATGTCTCCCAAGTGGATGGAAAAGTCGGCCCTCATCAGAACCAGACAGGCTGCAAGCGAATCGTGTACCCTGAGTTCCCAGAACTTCTGTTTCCTGCTCTCTAAAATGGGGATAATCGCCTATCTTTTGCCCAGAGCTGCTGTGATGATGGACAAAGATAACTGCCCATTAGCTTCCCTCCCTCCCTCCCTGGGAGACAGGTCTTGTAGCATTTCTGGTCTGCCCAAGGTCTTGGATTTCTCCCTTCAGAAAACAGAGACAAACCACTAGTTAATGGCATAGCCAGTAGCAAGATCCAGTTTTTCTCCTTCTCAGATAATTTTTTTCCCCACTGGACAACACTCCCTCTATGCTCGTGGACATGTTCAAAACAGCTCTAAGACTTCCCTTGAGACCAAGTGATCTTGCATTATCCCCACCTGCTGTTGCACAAACATGAGCTACCCAGGTTCAAATAATCCACCTTGGGCATCATTTTTTAAAAATTCACTACAGAGAAGTTTCTCTTCAAATCCCTTGCCCAGCCTGTGATGGGATCCCTTGTTTTCTTGCTAATGCGTTTGAGTTCTCTGTGGATTCTGGTTATTAAACCTTTGTTGGAGACATAACCTGCAAATATCTTCTCCCATTCTGGGGCTGTTTGCTTACTTTACTTACTGTGTTCTTGGCTGTGCAGAAGCTTTTTAGTTTGATCAAGTCCCAGTAGTGTATTTTTTGAAGCTGCTTCAATTGCCTGGGGGGTCCTCCTCATAAAATACTCGCCCAGACCAATTTCTTCAAGGGCTTTCCCTGCACTCTCCTCTAGTATTTTTATATTTTCATGTCTTAGATTTAAATCTTCAATCCAGTGAGTGTGATGAAAATATGTCAAACGGTTTATGAACCTAGTGTATGATGCCCCATGATCATATCAATGTACACAGCTATGATTTAATTTAAAAAAAAAAAATTCACTAAATACAAATGCTATTTCAACCCTGAGAGACCGAGGAAGAATACCATATATACTCGAGTATATACGGTACATGTCCCAATTAATGGTGAAACTAAGCAAGACTGATGCATCCTGGAGTATCAGGGGCCTGCCTTACTTATTTGTCATGAAAATTTTTGAAAGATGTTGAAATGTTCAAAAGAAAAATGATGGGTCATGTTTATAAATTGATAAGACTCTTGAACAATATGGATTGGGACTATGTGAATCCACTTAACACTTGGATTGTTTCAATGAATGTTATCCAAAGGATCCCTGCCTCTTCTGCCCCCGCTTCCACTTCCTTCACCTCTCCCTCCTCTGCCACTCGGGAGACTGCAAAATCAACCCTTCCACCTCCTCCTCCTCCTCAGGCAACTCAGCATGATGATGAGGATGAAGACCTTCATGATGATCCACTTCCACTTAATGAATAGTAATTATGCTTTCTCTTCCTTATGAGTTTTAAAGCATTTTTTCCACTGGCTTACTTTATTGCAAGAATACAGTTCATAATACATATAACAAACAAAATATGTTTTAATTGACTGTTTATGTTATTGGTAAGGCTTCCAATCAACAGTAGGCTATTGGCAGTTAAGTTTTGGGGAAAATCAAAAGTTATTTACGTATTTTCAGGCATCTCTAATCTTGGCGTTTAAGGGTCAGCTGTGTATGTATACACTACGCATATATGTCTCATCTTAATAAGTTAACCCCAACTTTGATTGTCTTTGAGCTCTTTTACAGCTGTTTCAGTTTGTAGAAAACTGATACTAATGCAAATAACTGTTGTTCATATAAACGCAAATTAATTGTTTTCCCCCCATCCAACACAATTGATTATTGCCCTATGGAGATCAGTTTTAAGATTTTTTTTTTTTTTTCTGGACGTTTTTGAGTTTTTTTCCAGAATAATATGAGGGTACATAGGATTAGGTTACACTGTTTCCATTTGTGAAGTCTTGAGTTGCAGTTGTGTCCTTCACCCAGGAAGTGTGCTGTATACTCATGCATTGTACCCTTTGGGCGGGAACTTCCTGAACCCTCTCCCCTTGCCCCCTACTTGAATTTGAGTTTTTCTCTCATGTGAACAGGTAGTTGTTAATCTACTAGTTTCAAATTAGTATTAAGTACATGTGATAGTTGTTTTATCATTCTTGTGATACTTAGGAGAGTGTTCTCCAAAACCATCCAGATCAGTGGGGCACTGTGGCTCATGCCTGTAATACCAGTACTTGGGAGGCCAAGGCAGGTGAATTGCCTGAGCTCACAGGTTCGAGACCAGCCTGAGCCAGAGCAAGACCTCATCTCTAAAAATAGCCAGGTGTTGTGGCAGGCACCTGTAGTCCCAGCTACTTGGGAGGCTGAGGCAAGAGAATCACTTGAGCCCAGGAGTTTGAGGTTGAGGAGTTTGAGGTTGCTGTGAGCCATGATGCCATGACACTCTATCCAGGGGAACAAAGTGAGACTCTGTCTCAAAAAAAAAAAAAAAAAAAAAAATCCAGATTAGTACAAAACATATAAAATCTCCATTTCTATGGCTGCATAGGATTCCATAGTATACACATACCACAGTTTATTAATCCATTCATGTGTTGAAGGGCTCTTGGATTGTTTCTACATCTTCAGGACTGTGGATTGTGCTGCTCTAAACATTCTAATGCAAATGTCCTTATGGTAAAATGACTTTTTTTCTTTTGGGTAGATATCAGTAGTGGAATTACAGGATCCCACCAGGAAGTCTACTTTTAGTGCTTTGAAGAGTTTCCATACTTCTTTCCATAGAGACAATACTAGTTTGCAGTCCCACCAACAGTGCAAGAGTGTTCCCTTCTTTTCACACCAGTTTTAAGATGATTTATAAATTCATCTTATAATTCCTGTTCCCCTCATATAAATATATGGTTCTTGGAATTCTCTACTGAACTGATTATAACATCTTACTAGTCCCATTTTTTTATTAATAAGTAAAATAAAATATTTGATGTGTTCATTTTACATTTGTATGAGAGTCTGAAAATCATATTTTCACACATTTCATCACTACTTGTGAGATGACTCTTCCCTTCTTCAAATAGCCTCGTCTCCTTTTGACAAGGAGCAAAGCCTAAAGTATGACTGTTAAATCACAGGCCCATGAGGGACCTAGAGTCAATGGCAGAAGGAAATGATATAAAATAAGGTAGATGTTATAAAATGAACACCTTCATTATGAGAAGTATGGAAAATCTAATTTCTTGGTTACTGGTTTGATGTCATCATATATATATATATATATATATATATATATATATATATATACACATACATATATACTCTCCTTATATAAATTTTAAGTGTGAGTAGGTATGTCAAATCATAGGTCAAATCATATAAAATTGCTATATTATAGGTTAAAGTGGTCAAATATTAGCAAATTCATATGGTTCAATCTAATGTATATGAATACATAATACACAGCTGTGTTATACACAGATATACACTCACAGCACACATTTACACAGAATAAACCCCTAAATGATAAGATAATTTTGTGGGCTAATGTGTGTGTAAGTCAAGAACCATGTTTCTTAGTATATGTATTTGTTTTCTTAAGCTCTCATTTCTGAAGGTTTTTGTAAAATATCAAGAGTAGAGGTAGTGCAGTATTGTAGGAAACCTATTAGGACAGAAATGAAGAGATCCATAGTCTAACTCGTGCTCTAAAATGTACACTAGTAGACATCACATTAGGATTTCTTTTTATTCTGGAGAATTTTGCAGCATCTTATCTGTTTTTCCTGAGGATCCAGAATGAATAGGATATTGGGTTGAGCTGAAGCTTAAAATTCTCTATATCTGTTTGGTTTGTCTCAGATTTTGAAGAAAAAAATTTCTGATGTAAACTTCTTTTCTGAGAGGACTCTTTCTTCCAAGAAGAGAAAGGAATAAAATAAAATGTGGCTGAAATTCCATTCATCAGGTTTCCAGTGATTCAGAGTTTGGCTCTCCCACATTTTCTAGAACACTTACTTCTGACACACAAACCTACACTCTCCCATGACCATCTTAGTGAAGGAGCCACCCATGACGGCAATGCCTCATGAACACTGAGGAGGGTCACACTGGACCCACTCATAGTACCACCCATGCTCTTGATTTTCCAGTCGTGGCAAAGGCTTGTGTTGAGTTATCTTCATGTTCTTGCCTTCTCCTCTGCAATTCCTATATGACCTCTAAGCACAGCACCCAGCCCTTAGAAAAGATCAACCCATCGAATTTGCATAGAGGGGAAAGAAGTGTAATTGCTTCTTTGCAGGGTACATGGTTGGTGATGTTTGCTATTCTGTACAAAGGAATTGAACTTTCTCCAGTCATTAGGAGTTGATGGCAAATGCTCCTTAAGGGAGTGACTGTTGTGGAGGAATACAGGAGATATAAGGGCTGGGATGAGGGAGAGACAAAAAAGAAAGGGGATACTCTTCCTTCCTTCCTTCCTTCCTTCCTTTCTTTCTTTTCTTTTCTTCTCTTTTTTTTTTTTTTTTTTTTTTTTTGAGACAGAGCCTCAAGCTGTTGCCCTGGGTAGAGTGCTGTGGCATCTCACAGCTCACAGCAACCTTCAATTCCTGGGCTCAAGTGATTCTCCTGCTTCCAACTCCCAAGTAGCTGGGACTACAGGTGCCCACCACAATGCCTGGCTATTTTTTGGTTGCAACCGTCATTGTTGTTTGGTGGGCCTGGGCTGGATTCAAATCCACCAGCTCAGATGTATGTGGCTGGCGCCTTAGCTACTGAGCCACAGGCGACAAGCCATGCATTTTTATGTAGTAGTTTTATTGAGATATAGTTGATATAGTTCATATACTATAAAATCACTCTTTTAGGGTATAAAATTCAGGAATTTTTAAGACACTCAAAAGACTTAGGTAACTGTCATCATTATGTAATTTAGAAAATTTTTATCACCTCTCAAAGAAAAATAAAATAATCTTATACCCATTATCAGTCTCTTCCTGTCTTCTCCTCCTCTCAGGCCCTGGCAACCACTGATTTAGTTTCTGTCTGTATGAATTTTTTTCTGTTCTAGACATTTCACATATCTTATATTGTACATTATGTAGCCTTTTGTATCTGGCTTCTTTCAATTAGTATTTTCAAAGTTTTAAAAGTTTATCCATATTGTACCATGTGTCAGAACTTCATTTCTCTTTATGGCTAAATAAATAATATTCTAGTGTATGGACATACCACATTGTATTTATCTGCATATCGGCTGTTGGATGTTTGGGTTGTTCCTACTCTTTGACTACTATGAAAAATGCTGCTACTGTGAAAATTCATGTCTTATGTAGATACATGTTTTCATTTCTCTAGGATATACACCTAGAAGGAGAGTTTCCAGGTCATATGAGAACTCTTGTTTAGTATTGTGAAGAACTGACAAATTGTTTTCCTAAGTGGCTGCACCATTTTATATTCCCATAGTAAACTAAGATGGTTCTAATTTTTCTACATCCTTGCCAATACTTGATATTATTCATCTTCTTAATTATAGCCATCCTAATGCATATAAAGTAGTATCTCATTGTGGTTTTGATTTTCATTTCCCTAATGGCCAGTGACTTTGAGCATCTTTTCATGTGTTCATTGGCCATTTATACATCTTCTTTAGAGAAAATGTCCATTCAGATCTTTGCCTATTTTTTAAATGGAACTATATTTCTCTTGAGTTACAAAAGTTTTATAGTTATAAAACTATATTTCTCTTGAGTTATTTATCTGGATAAAATCCCTTTTTATTCTAGATATATTTTCCCTATTCTGTGGGTTGTCTTTTTACGTGAGGGACCTTTGCCAATAAAAGTTTTTAATTTTGATTAAGTCAAATTAATCTATTTTATTCTCTTGTTATTGTGCTTTGGTGTTATATCTTGAAAGGCTTTTCCTAAACTCAAGGATATGAAGATTTGCTTCAATTATTCCTTCTCAATTGTTTCTTCTAAGAGGGTATAGTTTTAGCTCTTACATTAAAGTTTATACCCATGTGGATTTAATTTTTGTGTATGTAACGATGGAGTCCAACTGCGTTCTTCAGAATGATGATGACGTGCAGTCCCAGCACCATTTGTTTAGAAGATTATTATTCCTCCTTAAATTCTTTTGGAATTCATGTCCAGATCAACTGACCACACATATGAGGCTTTATTCCTGGACTCTCAATTCTTTTCCATTGATCTATATATTTAGCTGAATGCTAGTACCACACTGTCTTGCTTTCTGTTGCTTTATAGTAAGCTTTGAAATCAGGAGGTGTGTCTCCCAAGTTTGGTATTTTTTGTTGTTTTTTTTTTTAGACAGAGTCACTTTATCGCCCTCAGTAGAATGCTGTGTGCTGTCACACAGCTCACAGCCACCTCCAACTCCTGGGCTTAGGCGATTGTCTTGGCTCAGCCTCCCGAGTAGCTGGGACTATAGGCACCCGCCATAATGCCTGGCTACTTTTTGTTGCAGTTTGGCTGGGGCCAGGTTTGAACCCACCACCTTTGGTATATGGGGCCGGTGCCCTACCCACTGAGCCACAGGGACCACCCCCAAGTTTATTCTTATTCTTCAAAATTGTTCTTGCTATTTTTGGTCCCCTACATTTTCACATAAATTTTAGGATCAACTTGTCAATTTCTGCAAAAAAGCCAGATGGTATTTTGACAGAGATTATGTAGACTCTGTAGATCAATTTGGGGAGTATTGCCATCTTAATAATAAATATTAAATATGATAATAAACCCATGATATAGGATGTCTTTTTATTAATTTAGGTCTACTTTTATTTTCATGATGTTTTGAAATGTGGTTTTAATGTAAAAGTCTTACATTTCTTTTATCAACTTTATCCCTAGAGTATTTTATTCCTTTTGATACTATAATAAATGGAATTTTTAAAGTTTTATTTTCAAATTGTTTTATTATTAGTGTATAGAGCCAATTGACTTTTGGCTCTATAGGGTATAAGTAGGGTATAAGACCCTGCAAACTTGGGTAGTACCTGTGGCTCAAAGGAGTAGGATGCCGGCCCCATACACCAGAGGTGGTGTGTTCAAGCCTGGCCCCAGCCAAAAATTGCAAAAAAAAAAAAAAAAGAAAAAGAAAAGAAACCCTATGAACTTGTTTCTTAGTTTTAATATTATAGCTTATTTTATGAATTGTTTAGAATTTTTAGATATAAGATCAAGTTATCTACAAATATATATAATTTTACTTCTTCCTTTCTCATGTGATGTCTTTTACTTCTCTTGCCCCAGCTTGATCCTCCAGTACAAGGTTAAACAGAAGTGGTGAGAATGGATATCCTTGAAAATGTTTGGTTTTTTACCTACAGAATAATGTTAGCTGTGGATTATAAATACCATTTATCAGGTTGAGGAAGTTCCTTTCCAGTCTTGATTGTCTGGGTGTTTTTATTATGAAAGATTGTTATATTTTTATAAACTGCTTTTTTCTGCACCTCTTGGAATGACCCTGAGGTTTTGTTGTTTATTCTATTAATATGGTGTATTATATTGATTGTTTTTTCAATGATAAACCATCTTTACATTCCTTGCATAAATCCATTTGTATTAATCCTTTTTATATGCTGCTGGAGTCAGTTAGTTTGTTAGTATTTTGTTAAGGTTTTTTTTTTTCTTTGCAAATGAGGAATTTTTTAATTATGTCATTTCATTGACACTCAGGAACTGCAAGAGATAGTAAAGAACATAGAAAACTGTGTACAGATTTTTTATTCATTACATATCAATTTTATATATGAAAGCCTTCAGTTACAGAAGATACAGCATAATTGCTGTAGCATTTGTCATTTCCCTGCAACAGAGTGACTAGAATTCTTGTGCCTGATGAGCCATGATCAGCCTGAGTGCCCTTTAACAGTGGGTGAGGAGAGACTAATAAGGTCTCTTATTAGTTATTATTGTTCTGAGGAAAACAGTCTTGGGTCACTACTCTGCTGTGTGTTCTAAGACATCCTCTTAAGTCATGTGGTCACTTTGCCATATTTCAGTGCCTCAAATTGATTTCTAAATTAGCTGTGCCTTTGCTGGTAAAGAGGAAACCAAATGAGCAACTTTCTCTTATTTTATGACATTTGTTTATTTTGGTTGAAAACTGAAGCCTGTAAATTCTAAAACTAGTAATCAGAGTGTAACAAATTCCCATCACCCCAGTCATTCCTGCTGCTTTCTCTTGCAGAGGCTGTCACTATTGTGGATTTTGTTTTGCTGTATTTTATCATATGTTACTTTTGTGTGTTTTAGAGTTTAGATCAGTGAAATCATACAGTATGTTCCTCTTTTACTTACCATATGTGTTTAATTTATTTATGTCCTGTATAAAATTGTTCTTTTTTTGCCATGGAGTACTGTGTTGTCTGAATATGCCACAGTTTCTTGTTGTCAATAGGCTGCTTCTGTGAATATTCTGCTATAAGTCTTTATGTGGACATGGATTCATTTTACTGGGAAAATATCTAGGAGGGGCAGGTATGTGTTTAGACTGTTAAGGATTTTCGCATCTATATGTATCAAGCATATTGGTTTTTACTTTTCTTATGATGTATTTGTCGGGTTTCGATATCAGGGTAATACTGGTTTCATAGAATAAGTTGGGAAGTATTTCTTCCTCTTCTCCTTTTTAAAACTGTTTGCAAGAGATTGGAGCTAATTCTGCCATCAACATTTGATGGAATTCACCAGCAAAGCTGTCTGAGTCTGACCTTTTCTTTGTAGGAAGTTTTTTTTATTATTATTATTACTAATTCAATCCCCTTATCTGCTACATGTCTATTCAGATTTTTAATTCCTTCTGTCAGTTTTGACAGTTTGTGTCTAATGTACACATACTAAGAGGGAAACTTTAATGTGTTATTTCTCCCCATCCCTATCATCTACCTGTCCTCCTTATTAATTGAGTTCATCTTCTTGACAGCAAATATAGAAAAATGAGAAAGCAAAAATACTATCTGTTTACATATTGCAAATTCCTCCAGATTTTACTGTCCCATGGCTTCTTTTCATATTTTTGGTCTATCATTTCCTCCTCTTTAAAACTGCTTAACTGTAGAGAAATGCAAGAGAAAGACTAAGAGAAAGAACGTGTGATGGCTCCAGTGAGATTTGAATCCATTTTTCAGGGTGGATAAAAAGTTAATACATTGCACATCAAATTTCACAAATAGACCTGGCCCGTGTGGGCATCCCAAGCCCTTATGGGGTGTAACTGTTAGGAAAGGTGTGATGATTCATAGCTTCAGCAGAATTGAGAACATGAAATTCTATATTTCCTTCCTCCTTAGAACTGTTCAGAGGAAGAGAAATGCTATTTCTTCCCTGAAAGTTAATTGCAAGTTTCTTTCCTTTCTCTCTGAATCAAATGTCACATACACACTTTCACACAGCACTAGGTCAATGAGATTACACTTCTTCTATTAATTCCAGAGTGATTGAATAGAGAGGAAATAATCCATTATTTCATTTTTGCAAGAGGTTTCATTTCTCTTGTTATTAAGAGATGAATTATTGTTTTTAAAAAACAAAAACTAACCATCAACAACAGTGAAAGAACCCTCTAAACTTAAGTTCAGACTGCAGTAAGAACAACTATTTTAGCAAAGTTAGCATTTTTCTAGAATTGCTCCACCTTAGCATTTGAGTTTTCCAGTGACCAGGACAGCACCTTGTTATTTTGAAGAGATCAACAGCCTTTTCTACAGGCCATTCCCTTGAGCCCCTCCTCATCCAGGCCTGCACTCTGATATTTTGTATCAAGAAGTTTTCTGGCGAGGCACTCCTAGCACAGTGGTTATGGAGCCAGCCACATCCACTAAAGTTAGTGGGTTCAAACCCAGCCCAGTCCAGCTAAACAACAATGACAACTGCAACAAAAAATACCCAGGTGTTGTGGTGGGGACTTGTAGTCCCAGCTACTCCAGAGGCTGAGGCAAAAGAATTCCTTAAGCCAAATAGTTTGAGGTTTCTGTGAGATGTGATGCCACAGCACTCTACTGAGGGCGACATAGTGAGACTCTGTCTCAAAAAAAAGCTTTCTGTTTCTATAAAATGAAGTTGGATTATTCTTATTCAGTCTAGGTGATTAAAGTTTTCTAATAATTGTCTACTGAAGGCTTCCCTGCATCTGAATTTATTTCAAATGCTTCTCACCACTACACACCTATTGGGTTATTAAAGGAAGACTGTCTCTCCATAAACTGGACTCTGGTTTGTGGTTTTGCAATTAACTATCGGTAGAGCTCATTGCAAATTAACTCGATTTAAACTCAATACTGTAAAGTTCATTATATTCTCTTAAAGCTATTTTTTTAATCATTATAAAAATGATACTTAATTAGTGATGTAAAAGTTTTCAAATGAGCCATTCAAATTGACTTCCAGTCTTGCTGTTTTGGTGTTCCAATGCCTATATTAACTTTTGTCTTTATTTGTATACTTATAAATTTACTGTTTATTATATAATTTCAGATTTACAGAAAAGTTGCAGGAATAATGCAAAGGAATCCTCATTCCATGAAGTGGCAGCAGGCAACTTATCTTAAAATATAAAGCTCTAACAAGGCAGCATTATTGCTATTCAAAATGCATTTACAGCTAGCTTGCTTGCTTTCTCCCTTCTCTTACCAACCAACCCCCCAACCAACACACCACACACCCCACCACCCACCAACCAGAGATAGATGT
>CAUYPK010054455.1:0-35021 GCA_963574355.1 Loris lydekkerianus | reverse complement strand
CTGATCAAACTAAAAAGCTTCTGCACAGCCAAGAACATAGTGAGTAAAGCAAGCAGACAGCCCTCAGAATGGGAGAAAATATTTGCAGGTTATACCTCCGATAAAGGTCTAATAACCAGAATCCATAGAGAACTCAAATTTATTAGCAAGAAAAGAACATGTGACCCCATTTCAGGGTGGGCAAGGGACTTGAAGAGAAACTTCTCTAGATAAGACAGATGCAAAATCTACAAACACATGGAAAAAAGTCCATCATCCTTAATCATCAGAGAAATGCAAATCAAAACTACTTTGAGATATCACCTAACCCCAGTAAGAGTAGCCCACATAACAAAATCCCAAAACCAGAAATGTCGGCATGGATGTGGAGGAAAGGGCACACTTCTACACTGCTGGTGGGAATGCCCACTAATACGTTCCTTCTGCAAGGATGTTTGGAGAATACTTAGAGATCTAAAAATAGACCTGTCATTCGATTCTATAATTCCTTTACTAGGTTTATACCCAGAAGACCAAAAGTCACAATACAACAAAGACATCTTTATCAGAATGATTATTGCAGCGCAATTCATAATCGCTAAGTCATGGAAGAAGCCCAAGTGCCCATTGACCCACGAATGGACTAGCAAATTGTGGTACCTGTACACCCTGGAATACTATGCAGCCTTAAAGAAAGATGGATACGTTACCTCTTTCATGTTTACATGGATGGAGCTGGAACATATTCTTCTTAGCAAAGTATCTCAGGAATGGAAGAAAAAGTATCCAATGTACGCAGCCCTACTATGAAGCTAAATTATAGCTTTCACGTGAAGGCTATAACCCAACTGTAGCACAAGAATATGGGGAAAGGGCCAAGGAAGGGGAAGGGAGGGGGGAGATTTGGGTGGAGGGAGGGTAATGGGCGGGGCCACACCTATGGTGCATCTTAGAATGGGTACAAGTGATTGTACTAATGTACACAGCTATGATTTAACAATAAATAAATAAATAAATAAAATAAAACAAAACAAAAGAAATGGAAAGAGACTAAAAAATTAAGAGATGGTAAATGGTAACAAATACTGATATTTCAATCTTTCAAGGGAATGAATGTTAAGATTTTGTTATATTTATCTCTAGTCTGTGTGGATTTGTGCATGAGCTGGAGGCGGGTGTGTCTGCTTTACTTTTAATATTTTATTACAGATAAAAATGAATACTTTTAAAACCTAATTTCCCGTCCTATTCTTCTTACCTATCCCTAGAGGTGTTGTCACTACCCCCTGAGTTCAGTGTCTCTCTGTCCCTCCATCTGGGTTTATATTCACACGCATGTATTTACGCATGTGATATACACAGTCATACATGCACAGAATGCACATATACAGAGATTAACATTTAAATAGTAAAGTGGATTTGAACTATATATTTATGCTAAGAAAGATGTCACTTTTATATGTTTCATATATAGGGTTCTACATAAGATTTCACTTGAAAAAAAAGGTTCACTGTTTAGAAAATTTGTAAACTCTTAGATCATAGCCCTTCTTTAAAAAAAAAAATTTTTATTGTTGGGGATTCATTGAGGGTACAAGAAACCAGGTTACACTGATTGCATTTGTTAGGTGTAGTCTCTCTTATAATTGTGATAAGTACTTTTTTTTTTTTTTTTTTTTTTTGAGAGAGAGTCTCACTACGTAACCCTCAGTAGTGTGCCGTGGCGTCACAGCTCACAGCAGCCTCAAACTCTTGGGGTCCAGTGATTCTCTTGCCTCAGCCTCCCAAGTAGCTGGGACTATAGGCACCCACCACAACTCTGGCTATTTTCTTGTTGCAGTTGTCATTGTTGGTTAGCTGGCCCAGGCTGGACTCAAACCTGCCAGTCTCAGTGTATGTGGCTGACACCCTACCTTTTTTTTTTGACACAGAGTGTCACTAGGTCACACTTGGGAGAGTGCCATGGTGTCACAGCTCAGAGCAACCTCCATCTCTTGGGCTTAAGCAATTCTCTTGCCTTAGCCTCCTAAGTAGCTGGGACTACAGGCGCCTGCCACAACGCCCGGCTATTTTTTGTTGTTGTTATTGTAGTTATTGTTGTTTAGCAGGCCTGGGCTGGGTTTGAACCCACCAGCCCTGGTGTATGTGGCCGGCACCCCACCCACTGAGCCCGGGTGCCAAGACGGATCACAGCACTTCTAAGACTCTCCGCCATCTAAGTATGGGATTTGATGCTGCCCTTTTCAACTCATCCCTGTTTTCTCTGTTTCTTTCTCTCCGAGTTCCATGAATTTAAGCTTTGTCCTTCTTGAAAAACACACTGTCCTCCCGTGCATGGCCTGCACACCATCTTTTTTGTCCAACTCTAGCGTCCCGTGAGAGTTCTCCTTGCTTTGCTCAGGAGCTGCCCAGGTGGTGTCCTTGGTGTAGATGGGAGTTTTGTCTCCTGCTAGGATGCCGTCAATCAATCAGAAGGGGCCTCCCGAGAAAGTCCTTTCCCAAAACACTTTCAGGCCAGTATAGAAGAGGCCAGGCAAGTTTCTCCTGGTTTCCCAAAATCTTTCTGAGAACCCAAAACTCTTTTGGAAAGGAAGATTGTGAAAAACATTCCTTTTAAAATATGTCTCCCTCTAAAAGGAAATGAGACATCTTCTTAGGGTTTATATCACATTGCAGAGTGCAATGTGATATTCTATGTAAGCTGACAGCCAAACCCTGGCACCCCTGCGCACGAAGCAGGAGGCCCAGGAGAGCCTAGCGGACTGGGGAATGGGCTCCAGCAAGGTACAGAGACAGCAGCCAGGAGACAGAGCAAGTGTGTTCAGGACAGTAGGGCACCGCATCCGGGAACCTGGTTAATCCCACCTCTAATGGAAACCACTTGGGCAAAAAAGAAGGGAACAAGAGAAGGGAGAGTTCATTTTCAAATAAGGGATAAAGGTGAGCTGGCAAAAACTAATACCACTAATCACCATCTATAAATCTGCTTTTAAAACATGTCATTAGGGGAATTCTGCTGAGGAGGACAAATAGAAATGTTTGCTCAGTTCATTTTATCTTGGTCCACATATGCCCAATCTGCCACATTTGTATTTATTTATTCAGTATGATTATGGGGCAATTTGTGGTCTTTTATTTATATATTTTTCCCACAGTTTTTAGCCGGGGCTGGACTTGAACCCGCCGCCTCCGGTATATGGGGCCGGCACCCTACTCCTTTGAGCCACAGGCGGCACCCCAATTTGTGGTCTTTTAAACAGCCCCCTTCTATTGGTTAATGAGTTTAATGTTTGGATAATTTCACTTCCCATCCTGTAGATATCTCTCACTGTATAGCACCAGGGGCTGACCGCGTCACTGCCATTCATCCCTTGTACCTCCCTGTAGTCGACCCACTGGGCAGTAAACCCATTCTATGCTTCTACGTTACCTCTGGAAGTCACTGGGCTCCTGGCTCCAACAGTCTGAATGATGAAATAGGCATTTTTAATATTCGCTAAACAGGATTGTGAAGGTGAAATCCTGGCAGGGCTCCCAAGCGGTTACTGCGTCTTGTCTCAGGTTAATCATGTACCTAATTTGCCGATTATTGACTTACTCTCACAAAGGATTTTACTTGGCCTGACATATCTGTAGCCATCAGTGATGAACTGTCAAGCACACGTGCTCATTGCCTTAACCCCCCAAGGTCCTGACTTTGCGGCAACTGCCTTTGAGATTTCCTTTCATCCCTAGCACTGTAGCCAGGCCAGATTGTTATTTTATTTCTTTGGTCTGATCTGTTCCCTTTCTAAAACTAAGGTTGAGCAAATCTGACAGAGTTTGTAGGATTTCAGATACTGGCAAGATGCAGCAGCTTTCTGCTTTACATACACCATCCCCACAAGAATTTGAGTTGGTAGGTTAAGAATGGCTTAGATTGGTTCTTATTTTCCTGCCTGTGTCTCTAAAAATGCCGTGCAAGGTGCCAAAAACGCTGCCTTGAAAACCAATATAGCGTCTGTCTTTCAGACCGACAAAGCTCAAAAAGGGATAATGTCCACTTTATGCAAGGGTTGGAGTAAATAAAACAAGGACTTATCACACTGCTGCTGGTGGGTAGGCGTGTAACCGGCACACACTTGCAGAAGGACAGTTTAGAAATGTGAATTAAACCCACAAGGGTTAATTTTAGGAAAAAAATTAGGATGCACACAAAGACGTGAATTTTATGTTGAATCATTACAGCTTTTCATGGATCTTTCTGGTGTTCTTCGTTCCAGGGACATCGTCAGGTTGAACTTCACCCTCCACTGAATTTAGGATGTGACTTGCTTTTGTGGATATAAGAAAGGCTGAAGGGATACGTGTCACTCCCAAGCAGAATTCCTTAGGGACTGGTACACAGTTCTCCACCTTCTGCTTTCTTTGTTCCTGATAAAGGAAGCTCCATAGGTCTGTGTCCTTGAAGAAGGTGGACATTGACCAAAGTCCTCATTCACCCAAGATAGACATGGGCAGTAGGTCTTCCCAACCTCAGTCCTGTTGACATCTGGGACCAGGAGATTCTTTGTTGGTGTTGTCCTGGGTGATGTAGTGTGTTTAGCCGCATCTCCGGACTACACCCTAGTTATTAGATTCTAGTTACTACCTCCTCCTAGTTGTGACAACCCCAAAATATTTCCAGGCAGACATTGCGCAATGTTCCCATGTCCCCAGTGTGGGAGTGGAGGCAGAGCAGAATCAGCCCAGTTTGACTACCACTGATGATGAACAAGAAACAGTCTCTGCTTTTTAGAGCCACTAAGATTCTGAGGGGTATGTATGTGTGTGGCTTTTCTTTCTTTCTTTTTTTTTTTTTTACAGCAGTGGTTATCTTTTATTATGGCAAAAAACAGTACATAAGACATTTAACAAAAAGAGACTGCTTCAAATTATCAGCACTTTTACTTTCTTCCTTTGTTTTCTCTGTTTCTAATTTAGTTTTTTGCAATGAAATGTAGTTTGTTCTTTCATAAAAAGAAAAAAACAAGAAAATTAATTCTAATTTAAAAAACCTATAATGGCACAATTGTCTATGCTATATATAGGATTTGCGAGGGCTACACAGAATTTTTAAGAAAAACGAAACATATAATATAATATAATATCTTATATACATATAATATCTTTCTGTATCTTTCTCCTGTGCTTCACTTTACATGTCTTTCTATCCTGCCTTTGCTGTTGGGGAATCACAACATCGAGAGGCAGGTCACAGAGGTAGAAGGGAAATTGGAGCTAAAGAGAAGTTAAGGGACCTGGTCAAGGTCACTTGGTTAATGTGGGGCAGGGCTGAGATACTGGACTTTCCTTCCTACACCATGTTCCCTCTATATTTCTGTAACAAGCCATTTTCAAAAAGCCAACTGGGACAAACTCTGATTCTCGGGAAATTTAAGCAAGTAAGAAAGGATTCTCCTCTGTATTTAATATCCTTGGACAAGGATACTAAACCGTGTAGGCTCTTGGTCAGAGCATAGTACTCAATAAAATTTAAACAACCATTTCATGCAACACAGCCAGTAGAATTTGACATCCCCCCTGCCTCCCCACCTCTACGTCTTTCTCTTCTTCCAGCTCAGACGAGTCACCTTGGCTAGACTGCCAATCCCCATAGAGCTTATGTTCCTTGATAGGATATACCTATAGAAATGAGAAATTCTATAATGGTTCGAGACACGAGTTAGTCATCTATCCCTGTGAAGAGCTAAGCACTGTCTCCTTGAGGAAATGTAGCTCGTCAAATGGACACGGATGCATGTAATGACAGCGAGTGAAAGGGAGACTGTGTAGGGAGGCCTTTTCTTTCTTCCTTCCTCTTTTTAAGCAGCACCCCGGTATTGTGCCAGTCTTAAGCATTTGTAAGTGTCTGCATGGGGCCTAGCTTACCTGACCCTCTAGCACACACTGAACTCCCACGCTGGCAGCTGGACCGAAACCTCAGCACTCATCACCAGCCCATGCCTATTCATTTTTCTTCCCTTGAAATGTGTGATGAGGCTGTCCCTGGAGTGCAGCTATTTAGAGAGGACGATCACTAGAACAATCACAAGCAAGGTGGGAGATGGACAGTGCAGTGTGGCCACAAAAGAAGAAAAGATATTGTCATTGAGGATTTGAGTTCTGAATGTCAGGACAGCAGGGAAACCAGGTAGAGGATGTCCCTGCCTGCTGTCGGTGATCACTCAGTGACAGCAAAGTACTGACTTGACTTGCCAGCAATCGTGCTTTTCCATGACTCTAGCTGCCCAGAGCATTCAAGGGAAGAGGGGCTCACAGTGCTTGGAACAATGTGGAGGAGTATTTCTGTAGCAAAGCTCCTTGCTTCCAACTGGCTGAGAGGAAAGTTGTGCTCAGTTGTGCCCAGAGGCATGTTCATACTTACTCAAATAATGCCAATAAGCGGATTTCACTACTGTAAATCTGTCATTATGCTATAGTAGAGTCAGTAGAGCCTGAAGGTCAAGGAGATCACCTAACAGTGTTCATAGCTTCCTAGAGCAGCACGCTGCCGCCTGGCCAGAAGCTACAGAAATGCCCAGGGACTCATTTCAGCTGAACTCCTCTCCTTCTCTTGGTGAGAATCTCTGAGAAGAGCAGATGTGATTTCTGTATTAGGAGATCTGCTTGGTCAGGGGCTATGTTAAGTCATCTCTAGATAATCAGTACCCAAGCCAATAAATATTTTTCTGGACGGATGGATAGAGGACTTATTGATTACCACATTACATATTGGTCCCTATAGCATGGGCTGTGTATGGTAATCAAAACCTACATAGCCCTCTCTCTGCTGAAAAAAGAAGTAGTCCTTTTAGTCTTTATATTGATCATTTTAGGCTGTAAAGATGGGATTGCTAATAAGTTTCATCTGGAGAGCCAACACTGGTCGATTGGTAGTGGCTGCCTTGAGAGTTATGTCCGAGATATGTGTGCACTGGGCTCAGTAAGGAAAAGTGCTGCCATTGATTAGCCATGTCTGCACTGGGCTCAGTAAGGAAAAGTGCCGCCATTGATTAGCCATGTCTGCCACGAGCTAAAGACCAGGAAATGGTGGCCTGACTACCTTGCATTCGCCAATGGGTTTTAAAGCTTTCAATTCTTCCAATTGAATTTTCTAGATGAATACCTTTCCACCACATTTCAAAGTCAGCTTTGACCGGACATGTGTGCATTTCCCCACCATTGGTGGTTTTTGCTAATGTACTTTGTAGTCTTGCTGGATTTGAGGGCAAATGAGGCAGGAAAACTCCTCTTGGTTTCTCTCAGGATAGTCAATGCTTATTGGAAAAGAAAATCCAGGTTGGTAGGTGTTATTCACCCCAAGCGGTACGTATAACAAAACTTCTATCCAGACAAATGAAAGGAAGGGTGGGAGGAAAAACGGTAAGATCCACACAATACTTCAATCTCTTCATCCCCAGCACTGGGATTAATCTCACTTTCATGGTGGCAAGGGCTTCCCAAGGAACTCAGTACAGGGAAGCCACAGAGAATTAGCTGCTGAATTTTGGCTCACATCACTCTTGTCATAGATAGCAAGATGTCACCTTTTGAATAAATGAACCTTATAACCAGAATGCCTGAACAAAAGATATCCAACGACTAACCTCCAGGTCTAGCAAAGCTTTGTCAGGTAATGATGTTATATATATATGTATTTTGGAAATAAAATTCATATTACATAATTTTCATAATTTTACAATGTAGTAGTTTTAGAATATTCACTACATTGTGCAAACTATCACAACCATCTAATTTCAGAACATTTTTATCACTCTCATCCCACCCTAAGAAAAAAATAAAACCATAGTAGGGCGGCACCTGTGGCTCAAAGGAGTAGGGTGCCGGCCCCATATGCCAGAGGTGGTGGGTTCAAACCCAGCCGCGGCCAAAAACTGCAAAATAAATAAATAAATAAATAACAAACCATTGCAGTTATTTCTGATTCCCAATTTTTGGCAACCATTAATCTACTTTGCTTCTCTGTGGATGTGTCTGTTTCTCTGTTCTGGACAATTCATAAGCAGATTTCACTACTGTAAACCTGTCACTATGCCTTAGTAGAATCAGTAGAACCTGAAGGTCAAGGAGATCACCTAACAGTGTTCGCGATACATACAATACACGCATGGGATCATGCAACACGTGGCCTTTTGTATCCGGCTTCCTTCATGAAGTACAGTGTGTTTTCAAAGGTCATCCGTGTCGCGGCATATAGACTAACTCATTCCTTTCTATGTCTGAGTAATATTCCATCCTATGTATTACATTTTGTTTATCCATTTGCCAGCGGGATGTTTGCATCATTTCCACTTTTTGGCTGTTATGAATAACGCCACAATGATTGGTGTTTATGGTTTTATAAGAAAATAATGTTTTCGATTCTCTTTGGGCATATACCTAGGAGAGGAATTGTTGGGCCATATGGTAATTCTATGTTTAACTTTTTGAAAAATTGTCAAACTCTGTTCCACAGTGGCTGTGCATTTAACATGCACCCCAGCAATGTACAGGGTCCTAATTTCTCCACATTCTTGCCAACGATGTTTATTGTTCATCCTTTAATTGTAGACATCCTACTGGGTGTAAAATGGTATACACATATTTTTAAACACTTGGTTATATCAAACATAGTCATACCTGGGCATGAGATGGTGGAAGTCCCCTTCGTATGTAAACACCAAACAGAGCGTCCTTCCCGAGGGAGATGTTGAACTTCAAGAACTGGGGCTGACTGATGTGAATCTGTGACCTCCAAAACACTCCCGGTGGGACTTCTTGAGTCACCCGCCGACCCACTTCTGCTTCACCACTGTCTATGCTGCTGTTTTTCAATGACCAGGGCACTAGGAAACAAGAGTAGATACCAAGTCAGTGACATTTGTATACATTAGTTGTTGCTATATTTCTGTTTAAATACATGCCAGGCTTTTTCTTTTGTTTTAATACTAAGATTAAACTTACGGCAAGTTTGTTTTTTTCAATCACATCCAAAACATTTAGGTTCTAAATATCAAAGCTATAAATTCATAGTCCAGGGTACCTGAAATCTTGGCACAAGGCTTTCTAAAAATCCTATGGTTATTCTTTACTAATCAAATATAGTAAGATCTAGATCTGTATAGCTACTAACCTTCCCAAATGTGACTGTGATCCAAAAGTTATCAGCAGGGAAGGGGAGGGTGACGTCAATTTGGCACCAAATTTAATTCTTGTAGCCTTTCGTTATTTACAGACACAAACAAGTCCAATGTACCCTAATGTACTCTGAGATTCTGAATGAAAATCAGCCCAGAATAAATAAAGCAACTTAGTAGAAAATGAGAACTTGATCTCAGGCGGACCTAATATTAGATTAGGTCCTTCCGTGATTAGCGGGAGGGGGCTGAGAACCACGGAGAAACTATACCTGTTTTTCTCAGTGACATTAATACATCTCTGCTATGTAATTCAAAATTGCTTATGTTGAAAATATCATTTGCCCATGCTCAGCATCCTTCGGGACTTTAAAAATAGGAGTTTCAGAAATGCCTAGTTTTAAAGAGGATTTCTTAATAACAATGAATGAGTCAGCGCTTCCCACATTTCCAAGAGCAGTTTCTTTCTCAACCATTCTTGCAACCATTCTTAAGGAGAAACAGAGCTACTAGCAGTTGCCCAAGGAAAACAAGCTAATCAATCTCTCAGAGCTTCATTTTCCTTATCTCTAAAAGGAGCAACAAGCCTAGTTGGAAGCTTGTCGTATAAAGGTCATTTGTGATTCCTCAAGTGGATTCTGAAGTCAGCAAGAAATATAAAATCACATCTTATTATCCTCCTATCTTCTTAAAAACTTCTGAACAGAGTCATCCCAGGCATGGAAAGAACTGAAGTCCTTCCTGTTTTGAGGGTCTTCTCACTTCTGGGGCCACTGATCCCTTTGGCAACCCTGTAGACCTGAAAACTACTTTAGTCCCAGGGGCAAAGGGTAGGAAACAAGCTCTCCTCTGCATCCTGCAATGGACAGACTTTTCTGAAAATATTTGTCCACCATCCTTTGCAAAGAGTTTGAACAGTCAGGAGAATGTACAGGATTCTGAAGACTGGCGTGAACAGTGAGTGAAATTCTGACTCAGCAAGGCTGGCTCTGCTGCTACTTAGCAGCCACAGCAAGACAAGACCCGCAAGTGATCTCGGTCCCAGTTTTCCTATCTCTAAAACGGAGACGTGACATTTTTGGGTCTCTGAAGGCCTTCTATGTCTAACTTACAGAAGATAACCGCAGAGTGACTTGAGGATATAAACGCCCCCCCCCCCCCTTTAAAACATGCGAGATGAGTGATTTTTTTTTTTAGCTCAATGGTGGATCAAATCACAAGTTGGCAGGGGCTTAAAATAATGCAAAAGAACATGAATTCTTAAGAAGAATCCTTTAACCCCTAGGATAGGAAAACGAGGGAATGGGCTCTTCAGGGAAGTTTGGAAGCCTCCATCACATAACATCTTTAAAAAGAAAAGAAGCAATTGGGAGTCCTAAGCTGATGAGACCGTTAGATGAGGACTACATGGTTTGGTTTGCTTGCCTGACGTTCTGAATCTTTTTACGTGGTGCCTAGCATACCCAAGGGACACTGAATACTTACCCACAGGGGGAGAAGGTGGCACACTGTGTAGCATCAGAGATCCTGGGCTGAAACGGACTTGGTTCAAATCCTAGCTTTGATACTTACTAATGTACCAACTCACTGTGTCTCCATGTCTTCACATGCATAGTTGGGACACTATTATTTATTTCATAGAGTTGTTATGAGGTTTTAATGAGTTAATTCATGCAAAGCTCTTAGAATAACCTCTGGCACAAAAGTATTATTATTAGCACCTGTAAGGCCCTGTGCCTATAAATCAAGTGCTGTGTATTTGGAGGTTTTGGTGAAATTATGGCATGTCCAGGGAGAAACATTTGTTATCTCAAGTTGATAAGAGGTTCTGATTGCTATATAGGGGAAACTAATTTTTACTTTAAAATGCTGCTTTTGATAGGCTTCCCCCAACCAGATAAGGCCTTTTGGGGAAGGATAATAATAAAAGGGACCCAATAAGAAAGCGATGTAAAAAAAAAAAAGCCCCCTGGGGAAGAAAGTTTGGTGGCCTCTGATGGAGATCAAAAGCAGCCCCAGCAATCATAGTGTGGCAACAAGTTAATGAAATGCATTAAAAATAAAAAGGAACTTTAAAGCCATGATTCATCTTTAAACTTAATAAGATGGGCGTTCTTTTGTATCTGTTGGGCTTTCAAAGGTTGCTGGGTTAATGACAGGATCTAAACAAGAGGCAGGGAATCAGCATCCTTGTGAGCTCTAATCTACAGTGGAAACCTCAATGGATTTTGATAATGTCAAGCCAAATGCAGATGCGGGTGACGGGCAGGGACGCTGCCTCTGGAGAGTGGCTACTCTGGAGGAATTCAGATCAGCAGCCTCAAAGCTCAGTTCTTGTGGGAGTGGGATCTTGCTTCTTCTCTCAGACCTCAACTTTGGGACACTGACATCTTTAGTAAATTAGCTGCTTCTACCAGTGAGGACAGGCCACTTTCTCAGCAGCCACACCGCCCTCTAGGGTTTTATTTTTTATTTTATTTATTTTATTTTTTTGTCCCGGGCTGAGTTTGAACCCACCACCTCCGGTATATGGAGCTGGCACCCTATCCTTTTGAGCCACAGGTGCTGCCCTTCCCTCTAGGGTTTTAGATGTGCTCCTTTTCATATCATATCCACTAAATAAGACAGTGACCCCAGATGACTCCCTCTTTTGGGAGTCAGAACTGGGTTCAAATTCTGCCTCTGGTTCTTCTAGGCTGTGTGACCTCCAACAATGTGCTTAACATCTCTGGGCCTCCAGTCTGCTTTTGTAAAGTGAGAAAAAATAATACGAACTACCTCATGTGAGTAACAAGTGGAAATACATAATGAAGAGCTTAGCACAGTGCCTGCCACAAAATATTAATGGTAAAATAATTGCTAGCAAATTACATGGAATTAAATAGAAGAATGAAAAGCTACACGGGAAAGCACCTGGATTTCTTTTTAGACTATAGAATTTTCTAAAAGACAGAAAAATGGTGTGTGTACAGGTAATAACTATGAATGGCTATACATGCATGCGTATGTGTATACAAGGTCTGACAATGAAGTTTGCAAACTCATCCACATACTTCATTGCTGAATATCACTACAGTCACTGTACGGCTAAGAGGTGTACTTCAAAGGTGATATTCAGCAATGAGGCATGTAGCACTTTTTCTAGGATGAGTTTGTGAACTTATTGTCAGACCTCATCTATCTCTCCTTCTCTCGAGAATCTAATTCTTCTGGAATAGACTTAACTTTGGGGAAAAGCTTAAAGGTGGGAGTCAGAGCCTGGTTCTGTACCCTTACCCTGAAGCTCTCCTTCCTGTTACTGATCACCCACAAGCAGATAAACAGTTCCTTCTCGCTGTTGATAGCATTTACACTTTACTGTAGCCTTCAGCACCTGCTGTTAGGTACAGTAATCGATTTTGCATGACTTCCTAAGTCTCTCACTAGACCCTGGGCTCCCTGAGGTCAGGCAGAGCCACAGACTCATTTCTGAGTTTGCTAAGCATTGCGCCTGGTGATCAGCATGATTTATATAAATGCTTATTGGACTGGATCAAACTCTACCAGCCCATCTGGTGGGGTATTTTAACCAAAACCCCAGTGATGACTGGACAAAGCGAGAAGCTTAAGGAAGATGTACTGTGAAAACTTGCACATCAACTGAACGTTTGTTTTTTAAATAAAATAACCTTTGTAAAGCACTGTGTGAAATTTAATACTTAAAGGACCTTCCCTGTGGATCTTTTTGAAGAGTCACAAGTAGATGCTTAATTTATCTTTTGTGTAAAATCTTATAAGTAAACAAACAAATAAACCAGGTAGAATACAGCGGAAAAGCCCTTAGATTAACTTAAATTAAGAACTAAAAGTCAGGAGTCTTCATCCTAATATTTACTGACCTTGGAACATTCCCGGAAGGAAGGGGTATAAACAGACCATTCTGTTGATGAACTGCTACTGTTGTTACCAAGCTGCTGGCTGGTTGTAGGCAGGCCTAGCTCTCAAAGTCTCAATGCCGTAAGGTATATAAGAGTGGTTGGGACCCAAAGACATCTTAAGTGGCATTTCACTCTAGCACACTGTGGCCTAAGAGTGGGCTGGAAGGGTCATCTCTGGGTCTACGCTGAGTGTGTGTGTGTGGGCGTCTATAGGAGGGAGCCAGGGTTGCGGGGAAGCAATTAGGTTTGGTTGATTTACAGGTGACTTCACTTTTAACAAACTTGATTTCTTTAATATAAGAAATCCATCCTGTTAAACAGCTAATGACTACTTTCCAGCTAAGTCCTCCAGGTGTGTAACTGAGTTATGCTTTTGCAGGGAGGGTTTTCCGTTCTTCCCCATATATGATATGTGTACCTGTGTGATACCCAGTTGTGCATCACTGAACAATGGGGATACATTCTGAGAAATGCATCCTCAGGTGGCGACTTTGTCATTGTGCCAACATCACAGAGTGCACTTCCATAAACCCAGATGGCATCTCCTGCTACACCCCGGGGCTATCTGTGTGGCCAGTTGGTCCTGGGCTGCAAATCTGTACAGCATGTTACTGTCCTGAGTACTGTAGGCAACTGTAACACAGTGGTGAGCATTTGTGTACCTACGCTATCTAAATATAGACAAGGTACAGTAAGAATAGTTTACAAAAGATAAAACATGATGCGCCAGCACAGGGCCCTTACTGGGGATGGAGCTTGCAGGACGAGCAGTTGCCCTAGGTGAGGTCGTGAGTGAGTGAGTGGGAAGGCCTAGGGCATTACTGTGCACTCCTGTAGACTTTGTAAACACTGTACACTTAGGCTACATTAAATATAGCTTTTAAAAAAGTAACTGTGCTACAACGGGATGACAGCTATGTCACTAGGTGATAGGAATTTCTCAGCTCCACTACAGTCTCACGGACCCCCGTCGTACACCGTCAATTGTTGACGGAAACATCACTACGCAGTGCATGGTTACACTTAATTTGCAGACTTCACTCAAACTTGTCCATTTTGGTGCTAATATTCCTTATAATCCTTCAAAAGGGATTTTTTTCTATATACTTTTGAAAGCTCTTGAGAATGAGTATGTATAACTCCTGTAATTTTAAAAACAATGAAAAAGAGGAAAATTTGCAAATACTGTCTCCACAGAGATACAAAGAAAGGTGACTTTTGCAAACTGCATTAGCCAGTGTGGAACTCTATCTGTGGAGGTCAAGTGCCTGGGTCAAAGAATAGCATCAACGCCAGGCAGAGTCCCATGGGTGAGAGCTTGAACCTGGTTTTCCTCCAGCCATCTCTGCTATTCTAGGACCACCAAAATGCCTGGACCTAACATGGCACCATGAGGGGCAGGCAGCAAGGAAACAAAGCAATTAAGGTTTTTATCTTTACCTTACAAGTTGGGTATCCTCATATTGGGAGGTTCTGAGATCTCAAGGAGATAATAGTACCCAGTAGAGCTGGTCAGTCCCGGGTTTGAATTTCAGCTCTGATAACTAATAGCTGTGTGGTTTTGGGTTACTCGCTGCCCCTCTCTGGGGTGATGGAGATTAAACCACTTGGCACCTGAATTGTAGGTGCCTCTACAAGTCTACATCTTCCTAGCCTGTCAAGTGCAGTCCCCAAATCAGCTGTAACTATTTATTTCAGATGTTCAGGGTAAATTTTTGATGGTCTAATTGAAAATACAGGCTACTCAGTAGAGGCTGAGTGGTCAGTATGTCTGAAGACCCAGGGGACAGAGCAGGTCAGACGGATTAAGATACGATGGCCAGAGAAAATCAAGGCACGGGTTTATTCACTCCAGATTGTCGGTGTTGAAGTGTGTACAGCCTGCTTCAGTGAAAAGCAGCTAGATTGTATTTATCTAACAATGATTAATGAATGCCCTGAGCAGTGCTGGGTGGGTCATCCATTCATACTTTCAGGCATTAAATATTTATCAGGCATCTACCCCACTACTAGGTAATCTTTGGTCAATATCAGAATTGGGACATATGTGATATTCCCATCACTCCTCATCCCGGCAGAGTACCATTCAGGGTCCTACATACTCGGTTTGGGGTTGAATTGGGGGCATCAGGAGAAGACATATTAAATGACATCCTGTGACCATTCTGTGAAAGTGTAGCCAGTACGCTTGGGTTCTAGGCAGCGATAGGACATGGCATCCTAGCACCAGGACCAAGTGCAACCCACATCTCCCAGGGCTAGAGCTTCCACAGCAAACTTTTCTTTCTATCTGTGAGCTGCACAAGGAAAAGCAGAGGTGATCATTTTGCCCTCAGAAGCAGATGCTTAAGATACAATGGTTCAGCTAGCTCATCTCTAGCTTAAAGACGAGAATTCTGGGTTTTTAGAGGCAACATTCTAATGATCAATTTCACAGGACAGTCCAACTCTGTAACTCCACGGAAGATTGCTCATATAAATGTGAAAATATTGCCTATTTCTGAAACATGTACCTAAAATTTCAACCAGTTAAATAAGACTGATGCTGAGCAAAATGACAGCCTTCTATAGCCACATTAGGAGCTAATCATTTCAGAAAAATGTTGCCATAATTCATTTATGGAAACAGCGAAACTATTCCCCAAACAAGTGATAAAGGGAATGGACTCAGTCATACCAGGGAAATGAGGCCTCATATTAATACTTCCTAACTTAACTGAACTCCGGAGGCACCTCGGCATAAATCTGCCTCGCAGATTATTCTGCCTCACATATTTTTATCTATTGCAAATAAAGTTGAATCCTGAATATTGCTACAGTCATTACACCTCGTTTCCATTTATTTGGGAATCAGGACAACCATCTGAGGGTTCCGTTTAACCAAGTATTGCTACAGTCATTACACCTCGTTTCCATTTATTTGGGAATCAGGATAACCATCTGAGGGTTCCATTTAACCAAGTGAAAAAGATTCTTCTAAGGACCTTAGATTCACTAACCAAGAATGTAGCTCATCTGAGACATCAGCAGCTCATCAGCTGTCACCTGCTATTGGCTGGATGTTCTTCAGGAAACAGCCCCATCCTGGAAGTCACTGCACCTGCTCGGATGTTCACACTGTCACACAACAATAATACTTTTCATAATGTCCTTCAGCTCTTGGGACCATACCTGGCCTTTACATCTTTTGAAACCTCAATTTGTTGCCTTAGATAAAAACAGTCAACTTTTTTGCCACTAGGTGTGTTAATAAATATTTACCTCTCTGATTGTTTCGGTGACCTTGCTTCTGCATTAATACGTAGTCGAATTCACTAATGGTATTGACAGTAGGTAATATTTGTTGAGTGGTTATTACTAGCTGTATCATCTTATGATGCCCTTACAATTTCCTCATTTTTCAGACAAAAACACATGTAAGTGACTTGCATAGGGTCTCACAGCTCTTTAGTGGGGGAATCTGGGATCAAAAGCCACATCCGATGAACTCTCAAGTTCATTATCTAACCACTACGCTGGCTGCATTTCAAACCCTGTGCTATGTGCTGTCATCTCTTGGAGTCCACAGGGGATTGGTTCCAGGACCCCTGTAGATACCAGGATCTGGGTACGTTCAAGTCTTTAATATAAAATGGTGTAGAGTTTGCTTATACCCTGTGCCCGCCCTCCCCTATGCGTTACATTATCTCTAGTTTTCTTATAATACCTAATACGATGTAGATACTATATAAATAGTGTTTATACTATATTGATTTTTATTTGTAATTTTTAATTGTTGTGGTTTTTTCAAATATTTTCAATCAGACTTTGGCTGAATCTGTGGATGTGGAACCTGCAAATATGAAGGGCTGACTGTATAAAGGACACACAGGGGACGTAGCCAGACAGCAGAGACCAGATCTCTGGGTGTCCTAGCTGACTCTGGAAGTATGACGAGTGCAGGGGGAGGGAAATTGATTTCATTATTCATGCCACGAGAAGCCGCCGTGATGCTGTGTACACAGAAGCCATGCAACTTAGAATGGGGCATGAGTAAGCAAAGTCACCAACACGAGAGCAGGTAAATGGTACCCATCTGTAACTATGCAGGATAACACAGCCTCCCAAATTGGGGAGCTGTTGTGTCAGTAGGTAGGCTATTGGTATATTTGCAGTAGACATGCAGTTGTGGGATCTTTGGCTCAAATATAATGACCCTTTGCCTTCCGGGAACTTCACTGACTTTGGAAAAGCTCCATGTTGGGAAGTGATCATTCCGAAACCCTGGGCTGTGTTCATTGAGAGGCTGATGAGAGCCAGAGGAAGAATTTACCAACCTCCCTGCTAATCTGGCTTCTAGTACCATACATTAAGCCAACTAGTAAAAATCATTATGAAGTTTTTGCTGAAAGGGCAAGTGTAGAAAAACATGTTTCTAAACAGAATAACAGTCTTTGCCATTTTTTTCCAACTTGCATACCATCTGGAAATTCGGATTTTTTTCAAAGGGTAGGGAAGAAATGTGCTCCAGGCACAAATAAATGTTTACAGCTGAGTTATAAACCGAGAATGGTAGGGCTTAAAACAGACAGGCTGGCAGTGATGGAACTCAAGCTGCAATGAGACAGCAAAGACTGTGGGGAGGAGGTCAGCTTGTTTTAACATTGGGCCTTTTAAATAGGAAGTCTGCTTCCCACGACCTCATCAAGCAAATACTTGAGAAGAAATCCTCATCCTCATTAAATCCCGTTTTAATTCTTAGAAGGAAAAGGAACAAGATGAAGTGGAATTGCTGTCTTCTGTGACATCCTGAAGATAGTCTTTGCCTCTGGACAATACAGCATCTCACGAGAAGTGGTAGCCTGTGGAAACTTGTTAGACGGGCCAGGTGACAGCCGGAGTGATACGTCAGCGACAGTAACTAAGATTCATTAATTGCTTGTTAAGTGCCCGACACCTCGTGCAATGTTTTACAGGGCTTATCTTATGGACAGCAAGCTCACGAGGGAGTTCCATTTCACAGATGAGGAGCTGGAGGCTGAGGGAAGATAAATGAACTGCTCGTGTCACGCAGTTGCTGAGTGATGGAACCAGTGTTTGTATCTAGCCAGACCTGCTCCAGAGTCCTCTTCATAGAGGACCTCTGAATACAAAGTTACCAAGACTATATTATGACCAGTGCTTGGTCAAGAAGGAAAAACGGATACATTGGGAGTTTGTTTTTTCTCTCTGGTCTCCTATAATTTGGATAGTTGGAGAAAAAGTTCTGGAAAAAGTTGCAATGGGTTTAGGAATGATACAGAGTAGTCATAAAACTGCTGTTGTTAATTGCCAGACTGTGACCCAGGCTTTGTGGGTCATGTAGTCTCTGTTGCAACTTCTCAACTGCACCATTGTATTTATTGGTAAAACCAGCCTTAGACCACAGACAAATGAATAGATGTGGCTGTGCTCTAATAAAACTTTATTCATAATAAGAGATTGGGTCCGTGAGATGTACTTTGCTGACGTCTGATAAAGAAGACAGGTGATAGGTTTTGAAAATGATCCCTGCAATTCTACTTGGGAGTTTATTCTTTCTTACAATTTATGCACAAATTTGGTACATACAACGTACCCTTTTCAATTCCTTGTGTATGCTGCCTCTGGGCCGAGCCAGTCAAACTGGCTTCCCTTATGTTGTCTGACCAGGTCAGATTACTGTATTGAATCTTCATTCCCAAGGCTTATCTAATCCCAGCTCTATAGAAAAAGCACTCCATGGCCTTGTAATGAAGACATATGAGTTCATTCCTTTGAACATAGAAATACACACAAGATAGTGAGTGACTCTGACGTCCGTGTGCTCCCTCTTCTTTATGTGAAACCCCAAAACCATCCATGCTAAGGTTTAATTGTAGGAGAGCAGAGAAGAAAGATAAACCTTGGACAACAACAAATGGAAAAGGAAGACAAAGACCAAAGAACAGGCTCTCCCAACTAATTAATCAAGTGCTTTGTTTCCACTAACACATCAGAGTGTGGAGGCTGCTCTGTCTATTAGATTCATTTCCAAGCCTGAAGAATGTAAATACTCCTAAAGACCAGGTAATGAAATCTCTATTGATGTGCCATCTTAGATGGGACTCACATGCCTGTGTTTTGCTTACATTTTAATTTGCTACCGCTGGATACTTTACCCAGTAATTGCTTAATAAGATTAACCTCGTTGGCAATGTGTGGTGTATCTTGATTAAACATTATCGGAGTGAAAGATTGTTGTATACCACAAAAAAAATGGAGGGGGTGTTATTTAATTAACTTATTGCCAATATATCTTGATTGTCTCTTTGAAACACTGGATAGTCGATGGGAATTGATTTGGGTTGTCTACATGTATAGAATTGAGTAGTTGGGAGCAGGGAGGTCACTGGGCACAGAAATTCAAACCCAAGGTCACTTTTGACCAAAGAGATAGGGCTGTACGAGGAAACTACAACCTTTCTAGTCATTTTACAAGCCACACTTTCAAACAACTTAAGAAGGGATCTGATTCTCTTCAGCCCTCTGAAGAGCACCGTATTAGTGTTCAGAAAGGAAGTGCTTTGAGTTTTATTTCATCTTTAAGGAATTTTAAATTTTCACACTTTTTGGTGAGTATCCTATTGACAAAATTCATTGGAGAGTGATTTGGCAAACATTTTATCTGTCTCATAATTCCTTTGGAAAATATCTGCGTTTGTGATGCTATACAATGACTCACACAACATTTTCAAAAGCATGTTGCACACGAGGAGAAAAAATTTTGGTCTTTCCAAAGACAATGTCCCTACTAATTTAGGGACACATCCTCTTAGGACTTGTTCTCCCAGGGGAGTTTTCTGCTTTCTGTCCAGGCTGATGTGGGAAGTGGAAGCCTGCTGGGGAATGGACCTTAATCACCAGTGGGAGGAGGGGCTGATCTTCATGGAGGAGACAGGCTGGTGAGTCCCATGTGTGAAGACAACTTCCCAATGTCTACACATACAGAACATACCCCTGTTTCCCATGATAGAATATGTGTATTCACTTCAAATGTGTCTGTCATCTGGGTTCTTCCGAAGGGATGGAGTGCCTGCTTGGAGATTAAAGGACATTCATGGATACAACACAACAGAGACCCCCTCAAACAGGCTTCCAAGAGCACTGCTATTGTTATTTTAGACAGAGATAAAAAGTGCCCAGGCTAAGAACCACAGCCTCAGAGAACACTGAAAGGTGGATGGTGTCAGGAACGGGAGGTGAACATATTTTTAAAGGCTAATAACTTGGCTCTGGACTTTTCGGTCAGTTAAAGCAGAACACGGTCAGTTAAGGCAAAAAATACTTTTCGTACGTAGGTCTAGTTTTACTTACCCGATAATGGAAAGCATATAATTTCTTCCTCAGATAAAACTTTTTCATGCTTACTTAAAGGTAATTTAGTATTATGATTATGACAGATGGGTAGAGTAATTCTTAAAGACTGGATAAAAAGACAAAAAAGTCACACTTGAAGCATTAGGACAGCTCTGGGGAGAATAATTTAAGCAGCATTAGCATTGCAGGATGACTAATGTACGTCTCTGAGGGCGGATGAATTCCAGCATCTTCGCTGTGGAAAATGACTGATCTAAGGAAAACTCCAGCATCTGCCTGTCCAGAGATGCACAAGGCAGAGATCTGAGTTGAGATTTGTACCTGCTGGCTCACTCACTTTGTGGTAAGCTTCTATAACACTCTAGACCTCAGTGTCCCAGAGATAAATTCCTTTAGGGCTGTTGAAGTTACACGATGTTCTGCCTGCCACAGATGCATGCTACTCCCTTTTCTGCTCTTTGAAATACCCCTGGGGGGAAGTATAAGAAATGTGGGGCTGAATTGGCTACATTTGCTAAGAGGCACAGTGGATAACTGCGTGTTTGGGGAAACCCTTCCACACCGTCTCCCCGGTTTGCAACTTCCACCCTGAGCCAAGCACACCCACCCGTGCCAGCCTGGCCACCGTGCCATTGGCTGCCCACGTCTTTTAATTGCTCCTCCCCGTGGTTCTGTTCCCTCTCCTTTTTCTTAGCACCTTGTTAGCACATATTTTTTTCTTTTCCTGCTCTTATGCAGTCACCTGATTGTTTCAATAAACATTTCTATTGTCCCCCTCACTGTTCTGAGAAGAGAAGCGGGAATTGTCAAAACTCCTTTCTATTCTTCCCCAAAGCAGAAGAGCTCCACAGGCTGAGCCTCTCTCTTTCATGCCAAGTCAGGCACACTTCCTCCCTGGGGAGGCTGTGTCTCTCCTCCCAGGAGGGGGACCCGGTCTCCTGGCGCCAGCTGCCTGCTGCTCTCTGCCTCCTGACCAGGCAGGACTTTCTCCGCTCCAGCTGCTGCTGTGCTGCCATGGCTGCTGCTTGTGCCCAGGCCTTGGGACGCCTGGACCACGCCAGTGGCTGCAGATAGCTTAGGTGCACGCACTGCTCTGAGTAGGCACCATGCTGGTGCCGAGCGGTGTCGGCAAACACAGCTAACAGACAGGGACAGCAAACAGCTTCTAATGGGGGCACCTATGAAAGGTGATGATTTTTTTCTCTTTCTTTTCCTTTTTGCATACCTTCAAGACTGGGGTTAGAAAACCTGAACCAGCTGGTGAGAGCTCTGCATTTTCCTGTGACCTCAAGAGGGCAAGCAGCAGCTGTAACCTCACCTTTGCCTCCAGATGGCATTGTTGCCACATCATCATTTCCTGGTAAGCCGGTCCTTATCCCATTGTTAAAGGTGTGTCCATCTGCCGGCTGGAGTTGCCAATTGAGTCCGAGCAGATGCATTGCTGCAGGAGAGACAAAGTAATGAAAATATGAATAGATAATTCAGCAATGCAAATGTCAAGGGGGAGGGCCAGGTGCTTTTTTCCAAGTGATTGCCTTTTAAGGAAGCTGCAGTTTGAAAATGGCTTGCCCCGGGTCGCAGGGATTAGCTAAATACAGAAGGCAAATGCATCTGGGTGATGAGGTCTCCTCTTCCAGGGCTTCTGCTCAAAGTCTTAGGGGGAGATCTCTCATGGGGGCGGAGGAGGGAGGAGAAAACATGGCCCAGCTCCTCCAGTTGGTGTCGCCAGAGGGTAAAACGCCCCTGTGTAATCATGGTAAAGGGTACTGTGCCATCACACCCATCCTTCCTCACACTCTGGACACAGTGGCTTTTAGACATCTGGTCCAGGGGCACTGACGAGATGGTTTCCCCCAACTATGTACTCGAGTGTCAATCAGCTTCAAAGGTGGCGACCTGCAGGTGTCTGCCCGCAGGTCCACTGCACCTGCTTTGGTACAGTGCAGGTACCATTGCAGTAGCTGTAGTGATAGGCACCCATTTAAAACCCTACATCCCTATTTCAAACTTTAGAAATCGTTTTCCTTTCCACCCTTCTTCACAATAAGTGGATACCTTTCAGCACATTGTGGGAAAAACTTAGGAAGGGGTGATGGCAAGGGAATAATGTCCTTCAGGGAAAACATGACTCTTTCCTTCTGCCTTTCTCCTGTCTCTGCCTTTATAGGAATGAGACAGAAGAGCTGAAGCACTGCCTCTCCTATGCTAAGGAAACAAGCCTGTCTGCAGAAGTCTCCACCTCTGTGGGCACCTCAAACCTCCGAACAAACTTCTGGTCGTCCTTGTCACTCTGCCTGTGCCCACTGCTCACCATGAGATCAGCAGACTCAATCTGTACTTATCCCTGATGGCTCTCATCTTCCCCAAGCAGAATGAAAGGCCCCCCCCCAAACACCTGCATTCTTTCCAAGTGCTTATGAAAGAAATGCTTCATTTGCGAATAAATAAGGAATTCATTCCCCTGCATAGCTCCCATCCAAACAATACCAGCGCCATGTCTGGCATATGTCAACTAGACAGAGGTTGAGGCCATTGCTACGTTTCCAGCACCGCAGTAGAGAAAGGGCTGTTGACATGGAAAGGTTTGGAGTTTGATGCAGGAATGGGAGAAACAATTAACCACAGGAAACACAATTAATGCTTAGGAAATTGTTCACACAGCAATTAATTCCGCATGCTTACCACCACTTAAAGTCAGGCTGCGTTCTATCAGGGTTAAAAACCCATCTTCAAACAATACGGCTCCGACTGATGGCCGCAGATGGAGGTAGCAAGCTGTCCACGTGTGAGTTTTTGCTTTTCGCTCATTCTCCATCTATCTTAGAACCGTGTCTCCTTTCTATACCTTACTCGGAAGTGTGAGGCCCACTGTTGCTGCTTCTCAAGATGATAAATACTAATCAGAATAAGTGACATTTACTGTACACTTTCTGTCAAGGTAACACCTAATTTTCTTCTGTAGTTTATCTGTTCTATTTAGGTCATTTATTTGAAGAGGCCAGATTCCACTGCCTCAAGTAATGACATATTTTCACTATACAGAGGTCAGGAAAAGAGAACGAATCGTGGCAGCTTCAAGATAACGATAGCTTCTGATTTGTAATTACCAGGTGAAGAGAGCCAAGGAATTAGCTATTTTTAAATGATTTTTTTTTTTAGAGAAAAGTGATACTATTAGGTTAGCGGGGTTTGCCTTGAGCCAGCTGTGTTTACGCTGGAGATGCGGTTCTTTCAAGGAAGGTCTCTCTGGGGTTTAAGAGAGACACCGACAGGTACTGCAGGTACAGCTGAGGCCCCAGCATAACAAAGCTTTGATTTCTACATCTATGGAAGGAAGCAGTGGGTCCTGACAGGCAAAGATGACAACCTCCCCAGTGCCCCATCCGTAATGAAAATTCTTGTCAAAACTGCTCTGCTCTCACAGTGCTCAATCTTGTCACTCCAAGGTGCAGAACGAATTGCAACCGTCAGCTTTGGGAAAACAGTAAGCAAACAGTAACCTCCTGATACTGCACAGCAACAGGGCGCACAGGAAGCAGTGTTCCGTCTTCAAGGATGCCCTCCCGCCTGAGGCCCCCACCTTTATTTTTGTTTTGGGTTCTATGGCGTCTCTTTATTTAAAAAAAATTCCGAAAATAAGAAAACTACAGATAAGGTGAAAAGAGTTAGGGTCAGAGTATACCAGAAACCGCTCAGACAATTCCCAGATGCGCAAAGAAATACAGGAAAGTCGGATGGAGCCGGCAGGGGGGGAAGCCGAATCTGCTGAGCCGAATCTGTCAGACCTGCCCTCCCAGCAGAAGCAATGCTACAAACACAACAGCAAGTCTGGGCATATTTTCTGTTGTTGAATTGAACGTTACATAAATAAGTGAGAATTATAGCAGGAGTATAACCACCTTCTCTTGTTTTGGGGAGGGGGTATCTGAAATAGGATTTTATTGGCATTTTTTTTTGTCTTGATCAGCTATTTCTTCTCTCTTCCTTGAGTAAGAAAATGAGACTATATTTCTGGCCTATGAGGAGGGACTAAAGTGTCCTTAGGATAGAGACCCAGGGGACCTGTGAAGTAAATGAGCTTCCTATTTCTTATTCTGCTACAGATTTGCTCTATGGCTGGGGCAGAGAAATCAGTCTCTCAATCAATCTCTTCCTTTACCTTCTGTAAGGATTTCTCTTCACAGGTAGCATAATTTCTCCTTAAAAGGCAGAGAGAGGTTATGTATTTGCAAACCCCAGAAGATCAGATGGAGAGTCTTGAATGTGAAAGGCACTCCCTCAATATCAGATGGAGAGTCTTGAATGTGAAAGGCACTCCCTTAATGTTTATTTGGGTAGACAACGACACATGTGGGCAGATTCAGGGGCCAGATTGTAGGATTATGCACTTGTAGATCAGAGAGGACATAACTGCAGAGGTGACAAGGTTGGGATGAAAAGTGCTGCTAGCAATACGAACTCATTTGCAGAGAGGGCTATTTTGATTATCAGTATGTCAATACCTGTTGCCAATCACTGACATTCTTCTATGGACAGGTATCTTAGCAGGTATTTGAAGATTTCTTAGGCCAGGTGCAGTGGCTCATGACCATAATCCCAGCACTTTGGGAGGCCAAGGCAGGAGGATGACATGAGCCCAGGGGTTGAGGTTGCAGTGAGCTATGACAGTGCCACTGCACTCTAGCCCATGCAACAGAGAAAGACCTTGTCTCCAAAATAGAAACAGACAAAAAAAAAAAAAAAAAAAAAAAAAACTTCAGACTCACAGGTAGGTACTGCCATAATCCCCATTTTATGGATGAGGAAACTGTTGACTGTGATGAGTTATCACAGGGGGATTTCAGAATCAGGAGGTAGTTATCTGCTTCATATTTCATAGTGATCTCGTTACAAATTCCATGGACGAGAGACCCACCTCACCCCCCGCCCCCACTGACCTTGACCTTGAGTGATACATTCATTTATGAGGAGGGTAGGAAATACCATTTTTATGTAACAGATCTGTGCATTTCTTTACATTTTACTGGGTTAGGATCCTTTCGGAAATCCAGCCAGAAAGAATTAGCACATATTTTGGGCCACTATATTTGCTTCTATGAACAACAAAAATATCTCTCTCCACATTATGTCATAATACTTCCAATTTTAATCTACTCTCAGAGCCTGACTTAGAAAACTGAGAAACCACAGAGTAGCTGGTTATTGCTGTTTCATCCTAAGATTCTGTGTAATGCCGGACTCACTACGAGATCCTGGATGTGCTGGGATACTTTCCCCCAAACCTCCCCCCACCCCGCCCCCATGCTCCAGCAGTTCACCAGAAAGGCCTTGCTCAGACCATCTTAGGGTCAAAAGTGAAATGAGTTTAGGAGGCCCCCCCTCTGACACTACTCTCCCCTATGGATGGCCAAAATGTACAATTCATCATGATCTGACAGGCTGTGCTCCAGAGAGACCCTTGGATGAACACCAGGGCTCCACGGGTCGGCAAGAATGGGATGGAGAAGGACTCTGAGTGGAAGCCTGTGGAATCCAGGTGGCAGCTGGGAAACCAGCCACTGAAGACACAGCAGGCAGCCAAGCTCTGAACGTATCCCTCTGGCTAATTGGAAAAAACTTTCATCAGGTGCTGACAAGGAACCAAGGCGGGATGGCTGGACCACACACAGATCCCCAATTTCAGGATTTCAGTAAGAATAATAAACAGACCTACTTGGCCTATTGGGGTGTGAATTTTTCTTATTGAAGTTGCTGTGTTTTTGTGCCAGATGGGCTGCAAAAGAAATACTCCGAGGGATCCAATGCAAGAGAAAGGTAGTGGGTGGGGTTTGTTGCAGGTAACTGAGAATTCTGCAGCAACCACAAACCAGGGAGATTATAGGCCCAGGAAAGTGGCAGCTTGGAACGGGGCTTGTCTGAAATAGTAATTAGGGTATGTGTGGGCCCTGCTGGGTGCCACTTAGAACCTTCCCTGTTCCTTGGCTGGCAGAGGATCAACCTGACAAGAGAGTCAATCAATATGTCAGCAATACTTCCCAGCGAGCGGCTCAGCCCCTGCTTGTCAAAGAGGCCAAACATGGAGGCCACGGATGCTCTGTGTTTGCTGAGCAGGCCCCCAGGAGCAGGGGTATCTTTAAAGATCAGGCTTGTCGATACATAACCCGAGGAGGAGATTGGGCTTTCCCTTTGAAAATGGAAGACTTTTTGGGCCGAGCAGAGCTCAAGGAGTGGGAGGAGGGAGCCCAGCCTGCTGGGTCTTGGGGCTCAGAGTGCCGTCAGATTCACAAGGGCCTTGGAGATGATGACAAAGCTTGCTCAGAGAACAGGCAGGACGATGGTAAGGGTCAGGGCTGGATCTCCCTGGTTCTGCATCAGCCAATTAAGTCAACAATGCCAGGGCTCCTGTGGGAAATACAGCCAATTCCAAAAGTGCCACTGCTGAGAGCAGGAAAACCACAGTGGAACAATCAGGGCTAACACGGGCAACTGCTAACCCTGAACTTGCACAGACAACCCGTAAGGGCCCCTTTGCAATCAGCAGTGAAAACCGACGCATGCAAACGAGTCTCCCAAGTGATGACAGTGACGATTAACATTTGCTCTGACACTGTGCCAGGTATTGGGCTAATTACCTTAACTGTGAAATTTATTGTTTATCCTTCAGCAGATATTTACTGAGTGCTCACTGTGTGTCAGGTATGTCCTAGGCGCCAGGAACAAAGCAGTTAACAAAAAGTCTTCCCTGTCATGGAACTTACCTTCCAGAGGGAGACTACACGTGCAAGTGAAACGCAGTAATGAGTGTGGAGAATTGAAAATTGTTTTTTCCTCTATTGTATATTGTTTAAGGATGGCATCTGTTATAGGTATCATTTGAGCAAAGGAAGCAAGAAAGCAGGTCCTGCTGACATCTTGGGAAGAACATTTTAATTTGAAGAGGAGTTAGGCAGATGGAGGATGGAGGGGTGAGCAGGGTGGTGGGAGGAGACACTTTGGGGGGAACTTAGCCTTTTGTTTGGGTGAGATGGATTGACATTGGGGGATTTTTAAGGCCATGAAAGCTTATTTTTCTCCTATTGTCATCCTATGAGATGGTAATATAATTTATTAAAACATTTTATAGATAAAGACATTGAGGCTTAGAGAAGGTAAGTAATTTGCCCAAGACCACACGGTCAGCCAATGGGAAACCTGGGATTTAGACCCAGACACACGTGACTTTTGAGACTGCTTGGAACTCCTGTGCTGTCCTTCAGAGTCCTCACTGGAGGAGGTGAACCCTTCAAGTTTTCCAAGCGAACCATTACTTGACCAAGACTGAACAGGGCAGGTAGGCTACAGAATTACTTACTAAATATTGTGAAGGCTCACTCATGAATAGCCACTTCCCTTTGTGAGCAGTGATTAGTCTCTATGAATACATCCATGGTCAACGTCCAGTTTGTTATTTAACTTAAAAGAACCCCCATTGTCAACACAAAATAAATCTGTTTGGCAGCTTCAATTGCTAGTTGGGCTGGCCAACAATCAATACAATTGGTGACGGTTCCCGCGGTCCGTCTGCTCGTCACCCTCAGGGGATACAGCTGAGCACACTACTTCTTTCTGAAGAGGAGGGGCCCATTCAGTGTATTCATGATTTTAGGGGTGCTGTCAGTGCCAAAATTAACTTCTGCTCAAGAGAAGAGATGCCAGCAAATCCACGAGGGATCACATTCTTGGAAATGCCTTAAGACTTAAAAGGAGTTTAAAAATTTAAATCTGAAAGGGTTACCAAAAAAGAAAAAAAATTTAAAAATCCCTTTCTAACTGCCTTGGAGAAGTGATTTTTGTTATTTTTTTTTCCCCAGACAGTGTTGCAATACACTGAATGGAATGAATTTTCAAAGCACTGCATGGAAGTTACAGCCACAAATCCCTTTACCAGTAATGTGATTTGTGCACCTATCTCCCAAGGATGGTCTGAAAACTTACTAGCCTCTGACCAACTTCCAGCTTGCAGCTTCCAAATGGTTGCAAAGCTTAGAGTTCAGGAATTACAGAGAAGAGGAAGGATGCGGAGAGGATCCCAGAATCCTGTCAGGACCACTGCAAATGACAGTCGCCCACACTGGCACCTCTCCAGACACGCCCGTCTTCCAGCTTCCGTCCTAAACTGTTGTCAGCAGGTATTCTGTCTGTTGCTTTCCTAAATCTACTCTCTGGCAAAAGCAGGAGTCTTTCTGTCTTCTCCTGCATGTCTGCCATGAGAACAAGGTGACAGTGCCCTGAAGCAGCCCCGGGACCAGGGAGCAGCGTATTCTTGAGACAAGAATCCACATGGAGGCACCGGTGCATTAATCTAGTCTCAGGACAGGATCCAGGTGGTGCAGGGAGGGGGAGGTAGCGCAATATTAATCAATTGGTGTGTTTAGAGTAAAGAAATGTTGCAACGTCAGAGTGCGTGGGGACTGGACTGCATCATCCCACTTCTGTCTCCCTCAACCTGCGGCTGCAGGTGCGCAGCAGGTGGCTGCTGTTGACATTGAGAGTGCATCGTATCTGGTGTGCTGAGCTGACCTCTACCCACACTCCCTCACTCTCGGCATCACTGTGCAGATCAATACTTGAGACAGACACACATGCCCAGAGCCACTTTCTTGTCCTTGTATGGCATGTCCAGGAATGTACCCAACTGGTGAGGCTGGCAGGCCCCCCTTATCCACAGAGCAGGCTCATCCTCATGCAGATAAACACGCGCTTGGAGCCATCAGTCACGCAGGGTGTCATTTCCCACCCTGGACCACCCCGTTCTTTCTGCAATTTTTTTCCTGGGAGAGAAATAAAAAGCCTTTCTTTCTCCAAGCAAGGGCCCATGTGATCAAAATACCTTTAGAGAATGATAATATCGGTAGGTTTTATTCACCAAATAAATCACGGTCTGGGATTTTAAGAGCTTTTGTTGATAACAAATCACATCCCCACAATCCACACACATACACACCAAAATGCATCTTTTCTCCCTCCACCCCCCAAGCTTGTCATTCCCTGTTGACAACCCAAAGCATATTTGTCTTTCTGTAAAGAACAGCAGCCAGCAGCGCCGATAAAGACCACCCAGGACAAGGGGGAACCGTGCGGGCTGCATGCGGCCCGCGGCCGGCCAAGGCCTGGGAAGCAGACATTATGAATGTTTTAGAGGATAGGATGTCATATCGATCGGGAGATGTGCAGTGTGCGCTGGAACAAAGAGGGAGAACTCTCCCACGAAGAATAGCCCTCTGCAAGAGGGAGCAGCCAGGGGGTCACGGACGTGCAGGGACGGTCCTGGCTCCTGTGTTCTGAGGGCACATTGCTTCCCTGCCCCAAGGCAAGCAAGGGGAGAGAATGGTTAGGGTTCACTTCTCTTTCTGAGTCTCGAGCACCCCTCAAAAATCTGCCCCCAACAAACCTTCTTTCCAGGCAGAAAAGCCAAAGAGGAACCTTAGCAATCAAGAGAAAAAGGAACTACCTCTCCTGGGTCCCTGGGATAGGTCAGGTTCAGGCCCATCACGATTCAAATGTCTGTGCTACGACTCCTACGCTGATGACCTCGGGCAAACTACCTAAGCTGTCTGAGCTTCACTTTCCCTGGCTATAATAAAAACGTACATTGTGGTGGAGGACTGACTCAGGGTCAAGCACTATTCCAGTATTCTCAACCTTCCTAATGCTGCAGCACTTTAATACAGTTCCTGTGGGCGACCCACAGTTTGAAAACTGCTGCACTATTCTAAGCCCTTTATATGTATTACCTCATCTATAGTCAACCTAGAGGTGAGCACTATTATTATTCCCATTTTGTAGAGAAGAGCCAAAGGCATAGAGGTGCTGGCTGGCCTGAAGGTTGGACAGCTGGTTTACAGCCAAGCACACGCTCTTAGCCATACTTTCCCGCTCTGTGATTATGTCTCTATGGAGAAGGATGCTCAAAATGACTGTCTTTGTCTGTTAGTGTTGCTATAAAGGAATCCCTGAGGCTGGGCAATGTATAAAGAAAAGAGGCTTGTTTGGCTCATGGTTCTGCAGGCTGTACAAGAAGCATGGAGCCAATGTCTGCTTCTGGCCAGGGCCTTAGGAAGCTTCCACTCAGGGTGGAAGGTGAAGGGAAGGCACGTGTGCAGATCACATGGCAAGAGAGGAAGCAAGAGAGAGGAGGAGCTGTGGGACTCTTTTCAACAGCCTGTTCCTGCAGGAGCCAAGAGGGAGCACTCGTCTGCTCCCGTGAGAGTGGCACTAAGTTGTTTGTGAGGAATGTGCTTCCATGACCCAAACAACTCCTACCAGGCTCCACCTCCAACACTGGGGATTATATTTCTTTTCTTTTCTTTTATAAGATCATATTTCAATGTGAGACTTGGCAGACCAAACAAACCGTATCCATATCCAAACCATAGCACCAAATTTGTAGGCTGTAGTAGGCATAAAGGAGGTGACCCAGGAGGTGTTTAAGAAACATCTCACTTCCTGCTGAGTCTTGGGTGGTTTTGATATCACAACAATAGCAACTGTGGTTGATTTTTATTGAGCACTTAGCACATGCCAGTTGTTGTGATAAGTGGTGTTCTCGATTTTATGAGGTGTATATATGGCTTTCCAGTTTTTCAGATGAAGAAATTGAGGCTCAGAGAGCTGAAGTGACATGCAGGTGGTAAGTGGTGGTGGGATTGGAACCTGAGCTGTGTGTGACACCTAAGGCTTGAGCTCTGGAGGAGCACACTACCCTCTCACAGCAGAACATCTTCATCATCCATGAAGACCGGGGTGATATTCATCTAGGGATTCTTCTCCCATCTGCCTAAACCCTCTTTTGGAGAGACCTCTGTGGTTTCCTTTTCTGCATTGCTCTAAAATGAGAGTAACCCTTACGATGGATTTCAAAGGTCATCTGGGTCCAGACCTTTGCTGTATAAATAGATGGGGACCCTGAGCCCTATTTAGGGGAAATGACTTGCCTAAGGTCAGATAGCCCATGACTCATTAGGTCCTATAATATACACACATGAGATTAAAGCCCGAGTTGTAGCTGTGTCCTACACGTAAGGTATGTGCCATATATCCAAGCATTGTACCCATGGGTGGGAAGCTACTGAGCCCCCTTCCCTCTCCCCTCCTGCATTTAACTGAGTTTTTCTCTCGTGTGGGCCTGGAGTTGTCAACCTACAAGCTTCAACTTAGTATTGAGTACCTGTGATGCTTGTTTTTCCAACCTTGTTATACTTCACTTAGGAGAATGCCCTCCAACTCTGTCCAGGTTGTTACGAAGAATGCAAAATCTCCATCCTTTATGGCTAAATAGTATTTTGTGGTATATGCGTACCACTCACGTGTCATGGGCACTTGGGTTGTTTCCACATCTTTGTGATTGTGAACTGAGCAGATGTGAATAGTCAAGTTCAGATGTCTTTGTGGTAAAATGTCTTTTTCTCATTTGGGTAAATAAGGCCCTATTATTGACTGATTGTATTAAGAGGTTATTTTTGCTCATGCCCTATTTTGTGAGGAGTAGTAATACAAATCTTAAGCAAGTGATAGGAGGCAGCTTCTCTGAAGTCCCCTCATTTTCTCTTTAGTAAGGTATCAGAATTCTCTGTCTTTCTTTGAGGAGATGGAAGGAGACAGTACAGAGAGCACCAGAAAAAGAGTCAAGAGACTAAGGTTCAGATGATTTTTACCCTCATAGTATCTGAAACCTAAAAGAAAAAAAGAGTTTTCAAAATAACACAGCCTTATGGTCCTTTCTGATCTTAGATTCATCAAATTGAGCTTCTATGACAACTTACTTCTACTGCAAAAGTTCATTCACAACTGGAATCTAAAATCGGCATTCTTCTATTTCTACCTGGTCAGACAATGCCATGGTCGATATAGCTATGATCCTTCCTGCATGTGAACTTGGTACGTTTTCAGGAGTGAGAAATGAGTTGAAGGAATGAGGATGTTGAGCAAATCCTGTATGTAATTCTCATTTCAATTTGGTCATTTGTTCAGCAAAGCCAAATTAGGCACATGGGGAGGCCGCCAATGTCCTTTTCAATTTTTAATTTTTGACATGGTTAGCTCAAGGATTTTTTTTTTTAACTTAGAAATAAAAAATCCTGTTTTAGCAAATTGGGCTTGATCTTTCTCTTAAATGGTTTTTAGTTAAGTAGATTTCAGATGGCTAACCTGAAACATTTAAAACTTGATTCTGATGGAAAAGAACATCGTGTTAAAAAAAAAAAATTAGTTCTCTCTGCCAGGGCCTGATTGGCAGGGGGCAGGGAATGAAAACCTGGGGAATGGGGTAGTGCCTCTGCACCCTCACATTCCTAATATCAACACGGTCAACTTCATAGGAAGAGAAAGCTAATCCAGGGGGAAAAAGGATAATTTCTTTCTGGAATGTAAACTACTTGTACCTATAAAAAAAGAATTACATTTTCAGCTGCAATTAGATAAATGACACAATTAGACTTATTTTGAGTTTGTGACAATTTACTTAATAGAGCTAATTTCAAGGGTTTTATGTGACACTCAAATCACACACATTTCTTTAGTGCTAAAGGCACACATTTCTCTCAACAGGCATTGGGGGCTGCACTGGCATTTTTGGCTTATATAAGCAGCGCATTGATGGCAGAAAGACATTCCACTCGGTCATAATGGGCCTCCCTCCTACTGAGGCTTATTTCCCATCCCCCATCCCAACTCTACAGAAGACCCAAGCCAGGTGTAGCCCAGCCCACCTCCAGGTGGGGGTTGGGATTTCCTTGAGTGCCAGCCTGGGAGAGAGCAGAGCTAACCTGTGTATTCAGAGCTATAGAAAGATGATCAGGTTTGTAAAGTCCCTCAACTTGTTTTCATTGCTTAGCTCTCTTAAGTTAAATGTTCTCTTGTGTCTCCTACTAGTATCCTTTGATATCATTCAAACTTTACAAGGGTTCAACTACAACTTGAACTTTACCTAGGTACTGAGAACAATGTAACCTAAAAATTTGTACCCTCATATTAATTCTAAATAAAAAAATACAATTCATTAAAAAAACACTTTGCAAGACACTCCTCAGGTAAGTTTTGAGCCCTTTTACAGATGAAGAGATCAAGGCTTGTTATAGGTACACAACAAAACTGAGACTAAAGGGGGCAGATTTTATTTTTTAAATTTACTATATCAGCAGTTTCACCAAGGTCTCATAGTTAGGACTAAACCTCAGAAGCACTTCTGTTCTGCAATTTCAGAAATAGCCTTCACGCTAGTGCGTCTTAGATCCTTCAAGGGTGTCCAAACTTTCTTCTCTGCTGCCATGCATTGGAAGAGTAGGAATTGTCTTGGACCATCCGGTAAATACACAAACACTAATAATAGCTGAGGAGCATAAGAACAGGTCAGGTGGTTTTGTATTAAAGATGGTGGCTGAGTAATAGCCTCCCTGCAACTGGGCACGGGGAATCTGGGGAGACAAGACTCCAGACATCTCTGGCCGGTGGGATCTGCCTATGATCATCCCTTTGAGGATACAGGGAGCCATCAAGGGACTTCTGGACCCCAGGAGGAGGACAAAAACAGTGGAAAACTGGCAAGTGGCTGTCTGTGTTCGATTGACCTAATCACGCCGGCAACTGTGAGTACAAGCAGCAGTGAGACTGCAAACTGGAAAGACCTTACCTGTGAACTTTTTTGGTATTCTTGGACTTGGCGCTCAGTTGAGCTGCCTAGGGGAGAGCTTGAGCAAAAGTGTGGAGAACTTTGGGCATTGTCTGGGGACCCAAAATGAGCCACTGAGCTGGGCTCAGTGAAAGCCACTGTGTGAAAAAACTGCTCCAGCAAGCTCTGCTCTCAGGGTCCCAGAGCAAGGATCGGGCGGGACAAAGTAACCTAGTGACTGAGCAGCTTAAAGGCGGGGACAAAACTGCCTCACAGCCCTAATCCTTAGGGGCAGAGTGAGACAGTTTTGGCACACTGGAGCCTTGGGCTGTTGCCTTGGGTAGAGTGCCCTGATGTCACAGCTCATAGCCTCAAACTCCTGGGCTTGGTGCCGCCCAGACCTCCATGACAGGTGTGCAGTGACCCCGACCGGTGACCCGCACCCACCAGGCTCCACATTCCCTGACCAGGAACTGCGGGAGCCACGCAAACCTGCGTCCCCCCTCCTGTGTCCTCCCAGCCTCCACACTAGCTCATCCATCTGACCAGGGACTCTGGTAGCTGCGTGACCTATGGAGCCCTCTCTGCCTCTGCGCAGAGCCCTTCTCCTGGCCAGAGACTGCTAGAGCCTTGGGTTCTTTGTGCCAAAGTCACTGGGCACCAGGCACAGAGAACCGTGCACACCACCCCCAGCCCTGTTGCTGAATCCGGGTGTATCGCATACAGGAGCTGCTTCCACAACCAGAACTCCCTAACTACAGCAGCCCCAGAGGAACTGCACAGGGTCACTCCCTACAAAGATCCAGCAACAATAGAGTGATCCCGCTGGGGTCTATCTTGGAGAGACACCTCCCCAACTCTGAGGACGGCCAGAGGCAACGGTGAAAAGCAATCATGAGGCAAAATCAACAGAAAAACTCTGGCAATATGAATAATCAGAGTAGATCAACTCCCCCAAGGATCAAT
>CAUYPK010054454.1:0-44508 GCA_963574355.1 Loris lydekkerianus | reverse complement strand
TTGTTGGTATATATAAAGGCTACAGATTTATGGGTGTTGATTTTGTAGCCTGAGATATTGCTGTATTCCTTGATCACTTCTAAAAGTTTTGTAGTAGAATCCCTAGTGTTTTCCAGATATACGATCATGTCGTCTGCGAAGAGTGAAAGTTTGATTTCTTCTGACCCTATGTGTATACCCTTGATGGCCTTTTCTTCTTCTTTGTTCTGGCTAAAACTTCCATTACAATGTTAAAGAGCAATGGAGACAATGGGCAACCTTGCCTGGTTCCTGATCTAAGTGGAAATGATTTCAGTTTAACTCCATCCAATACGATATTGGCTGTGGGTTTGCTGTAGATGGCCTCTATTAGTTTCAGAAATGTTCCTTCTATACCAATTTTCCTAAGTGTTCTGATCATGAAGGGATGCTGGATATTATCAAAAGCTTTTTCTGCATCAATTGAAAGAAGCATATAGTCCTTATTTTTAAGTTTGTTTATGTGTTGAATTACATTGATAGATTTACGTATATTGAACCAGCTTTGAGACCCTGGGATAAATCCAACTTGGTCATGGTGCATAATTTTTTTGATGTGTTGTTGGATTCTGTTTGTTAGGATCTTATTGAGTATTTTAGCATCTGTATTCATTAGTGATATTGGTGTATAATTTTCTTTTCTTGTTGGTTCTTTCCCTGGTTTGGGGATCAAGGTGATGTTTGCTTCGTAGAATGTGTTGGGTAATATTCCTTCTTTTTCTATATTTGGAAGTGGTTTAATAGTATAGGTACTAGTTCTTCTTTAAATGTTTGGTAGAATTCTGATGTAAAGCCATCTGGTCCTGGGCTTTTCTTTTTAGGGAGGTTTTGTATACTTGATGCTATTTCAGAACTTGATATAGGCCTATTCAAAATTTCCACTTTGTTCTGGCTAAGTCTTGGTAGGTGGTGTGCTTCCAGGTATTGGTCGATTTCTTTCAGATTTTCATATTTGTGAGAGTAGAGTTTCTTGTAGTATTCATTAAGGATTTTTTGAATTTCTGAGGGGTCTGTTGTTATTTCATCATTACCATTTCTGATTGATGAAATTACATATTTTCTCTTTTTTTACAGGTTAGGTTGGCCAGAGGTTTATCTATTTTATTGATCTTATCAAAAAACCAACTTTTGGATTTATTGATCTGTTGTACAATTCTTTTGTTTTCAATTTCATTTAGTTCTGCTCTGATGTTGGTTATTTCTTTTTTCTGCTGGGTTTGGGGTTGGAGTGTTCTTTCTTCTCCAGTCTCTTGAGATGTTCCATTAAGTTATTAACTTCTTCTCTTTCCATTTTCTTGCAGAAGGCTTGCAGTGCTATAGATTTCCCTCTTAGGACTGCCTTTGCAGTATCCCAGAGGTTCTGGAAATTCATGTCTTGATTGTTGTTTTGTCCAAAAATTTGGTGATTTCCTTCTTAATCTCTTCTATAACCCATGTATCCTTCAGCATAAGGTTGTTTAGCTTCCCTGTTTTTGTATGGGTATGAAGGTTCCTGTTGTTATTGAGTTCAAATTTTATTCCATGATGGTCTAAGAAGATGCAAGGAATAATTTCTAATTTCTATTTTCTAATTTCAAAAATTTGCTGAGGTTAGATTTGTGGCCTAGGATGTGGTCAATTTTGGAGTATGTTCTGTGGGCTGATGAGAAGAATGTGTATTCAGTTTTGCTGGGATAAATTGTTCTGTAGATGTCTGTTAAGTCCAGATGTTGAATGGTTGCATTTTAATCTAAAATTTCTTTGCTTAGCTTCTTTTTGGAGGATCTATCCAGGACTGCTAGAGGGGTGTTAAAATCTCCAACTACTATGGAAGTGGAGAAAATTGAGTTGCTCATGTCTGTTAGAGTTTCTCTTATAAACTGAGGTGTGTTGTGGTTGGGTGCATAAATATTAATAATTGAGATCTCATCATATTGAGTAGTATTACCTTTAACAAATATGAAGTGTCCATCCTTATCCTTATTTTGGTTGGTTTAAAGCCTATTGCGTCTGTGAACAGGATTGCAATGCCTGCTTTTTTCTGCTTTCCATTTGCCTGGAATATAGATGACCATCCCTTCACCTTGAGTCTATATTTGTCTTTTAATGTTAGATGCAATTCTTGGATGCACCAGATATCTGGCTTGAGTTTTTATATCTAGTCAGCCAATCTGTGCCTCTTTAGGGGACAATTTAAACCATTCACATTAATTGAGAATATTCATAAGCCTTTTGAGAGTCCAGTGGACATTTTTAATCCTTTTGCGACTGTGGAAGTTAGAATTTGATCAAAAATTTTTTGGGTGGGTTTACTTTTGTGGTGGAGAATTACGCTGGTCTTTATGGTGGATAGGTCTAAGAATGTCCTGGAGAGCTGGTTTAGTTTTGGCAAATTTCTTCGACATGTGAATGTCGTTGAAGTATTTAATTTCTCTGTCATAAATGAAGCTCAGTTTAGCTGGGTACAGGATCCTGGGTTGAAAGTTATTTTGTTTTAGGAGATTAAAAGTCGATGACTATCCTCTTCTTGCTTGAAAGGTTTCAGCAGAGACAGCTGCAGTTATTCCAATATTCTTCCCCTTGTAGGTAATGGTTTTCTTTCATCTGGCAGCTTTCAGAATTTTTTCCTTCATATTAACTTTAGTGAAATTGATTATGATGTGTCTGGGGGATGTCTTGTTTGGGTTGAGTCATGCTGGAGTTCTGAAACTGTCTGATATCTGAATTTCAGAGTCTCTTGGCATGTCTGGAAAGTTCTCTTTCATAATCTCATGGAGAAGAGACTCTGTGCCTTGTGAAGCCACTTCATAACTTTCGGGGATCCCTATAAGACGAATATTGGTTTTCTTCGAATTATCCCAGAGCTCTCTGAGAGAGTGGTCTGTTTTTGCTCTCCATTTCTCTTCTTCTTTGAGGGTTTGGGAGCATTTGAAAGCTTTGTCTTCAATGTCAGAAATCCTTGCTTCTGCTTGCTCCATTCTGTTACTGAGGGATTCTACTGTGTTTTCAGATCTTTGAGGGATGCAACTTCTTGTCTCAATGTTTCAAAATCTTTGGTCATTTGGTCTTTGAATTCATTGAATTCTTGAGATAACTTTTGGAATTCTAATTCGATGTTATTTGCTATCCAGATCATGAATTCAATTCTGACATCTCAGCTATTTGTTTGTGCATGGGGTCTTCTGCTGTTTCTGCCCCATTGATCCTTGGGGGAGTTGATCTACTCTGATTGTTCTTATTGCCAGAGTTTTTCTGTTGATTTTGCCTCATGATTGTTTTTTACCATTCCCTCTGCCCATCCTCAGAGTTGGGGAGGTGTCTCTCCAAGATTAGACCCTAGCGGGATCACTGTATTGTTGTTGGATCTTTGTAGGGAGTGACCCTGTGTAGTTTCTCCTCTAGCTAGGGACTTCTGGTTGTGGAAGCAGCTCTGGTGTGTGACACATCCAGACCCAGCAACCGGGCTGGAAGTGGTCCGCACGGTTCCTGGAGTGCCTGGTGCCCAGTGACTTTGGCACAGAGAGCCCAAGGCTCTAGCAGTCTCTGGCTGGGGGAAAGGCTCTGTGCAGAGGCAGCGAGGGCTCCAGAGGGCATGCAGCTACCAGAGTCCCTGGCCAGATGAACGGGCTAGTGTGGAGGCCTGGAGGACACATGATGGGGATGCAGGGTTGTGTGGCTCCTGCAGTTCCTGGTCAGGGAATGCAGAAGCCCGGTGCGTGCGGGTCACCGGTCAGGGGTCGCTTCACAGCTTTTATGGAGGTCTGGACGGCGCCAAGCCCATGAGTTTGAAGTTGCTATGAGCTGTGACATCACAGCACTCTACCCAGGGCAACAGCCCAAGGCTCAAATGTGCCAAAACCGCCTCACTCTGCTCCTAAGGATTAAGGCTGTAAGGCAGCTCAGACCCCGCCTTTAGGCTGCTCAGTCACTAGGTTACTTTGTCTCACCTGATCCTTGCTCTGGGACCCTGAGGGCAGAGCTTGCCAGGGCAGTTTTTTCACAATGGCTTCCTATGCCCAGCTCAGTAACTCAGTCTGGGGCCCCAGACAATGCCCAAAGTTCTCCACACTTCTGCTCAAGCTGCCCCCAAGGTAGGTCAACTGAGCGTCAAGTCCAAGAACACCAAAACAGTTCACAGGTAAGGCCTTTTTTCACTGCTGCTTGTACTCACGATTGCCGGTGTGATTAGGTTGATCGAACACATGCAACCACTTGCCAGTTTTCCACTGTTTTTGTCCTCCTTCTGGGGTCCAGAAGTCCCTTGCTGGCTCCCTGTTTCCTCAAAAGGATGATCATAGGTAGATCCCACCAGCCAGAGATGCCTGGAGTCTTGTCTCCCCAGACTCACTGTACCCCGTTGCAGGGAAGCTGTTACTCAGCTGCCATCTTTAATCTCAATCCCATAAATCCTTTTGTTAAGGATTAACTATGGCCTTTGTTCTTTTCCTACTATCCTCGACCTCTCCACTGCCCTCTGGTGGTAGCTAGTTTTTCTGAATAGAGATGATGGAGAGAGAACAGGAAACAAAGAGGATAGAAAGAAAAGAGGGGTTGCAGCAAAAAAGTGATACATTTATATACAAATTCCTGGCTTCATGAAGCTTATAATATAATTTAGAAGGAGAACTATACAACAAAAAACTCACAAAAAGGTAAGCCATAATTATGACCACAGATGGAAAATGAAATAAATTGTAAACAATTTAGGAGGACTACATCAGTGAGGACTAGAATAAAGAAGACATTTAGAAATGGTAGTATTTACACTAAGCCTCTGTTTCTGAATAGAAAATACCAGGAAATGGAATATGACTGCCTTAACATAGTAAAATCTGAGAGCCATAGCAAGACGCTGAAAATATGGGAATATACTTTCAGCGAGAGCTTAGGGCTGGAAATAGATTTTTGAATCACCCACAAATATCTGTGATATTGCATATCATTCCCAATAAAAAGAAGATTGAAATGATGACATGTAAAGACTTACAGTGGGCTGGGCACAGTGGCTCCCGCCTGTGATCCTAGCACTCTGGGAGGCTGAGGCAGGTGGATTGCCTGAGCTCAGGAGTTCGAGACCAGCCTGAGCAAGAGTGAGACCCCGTCTATAAAAATAGCCGGGTAGTGTGGCAGGTGCCTATAGTCCTAGCTACTTGGGAGACTGAGATAAGAGAATCACTCCAACCCAAGAGTTTCAGGTTGCTGTGAGCTAAGATACTATGGCACTCAACCAAGGGTGACAAAGTGAAACTATCTCCAAAAAAAAAAAAAAGACTTAGAGTGGAGAATTTGTCGTTCATCATTGATTAATTCATTTATTTATTAGTGAAAAAGTATATATGTATCAACTTATTAAGTGATGTGATTTGTGAGAGAATACACATACAAGACACTATTTTAGGTTTGGTCAGAGATAAAAGATAAATCTGATAACAGTGCTTGCCTCTGAGGACTTAATCTAGTAATTCAGATAAGATAATACAAGTCATGTAAATTAGCAGGTATATTCAGAGATAGAAAATAGGCCAGGTGCAGTGGTTCACTCCTGCAATCTCAGCACTCTGGGAGGCCGAGGCAGGTGGATTACCTGAGCTCAGGAGTTTGAGACCAGCCTGAGCAAGAGCAAGACTGTGTCTCTACTAAAAATAGAAAAACTAGCCAGGCATTGTGGCAGAAGTCTGTAGTCCCAGCTACTCAGGAAGACTATGACAAGAGGATCACTTGAGCCTAAGACTATGCAGGTGCTGTGAGCTATGATGCCATGGCACTCTACCCAGGGCAACAGAGTGAACCTCTGCCTCAAAATAAAAAAGAGAATCATATCAATGTACACAGCTATGATTTAATAAAAAAAAAAGAAAGAAAAAAAAAAGAGAGAGAGAGATAAAAAATAATAAAAATCATTTTTAAAAAGTAAAAATAAAGGAAGAATTAGAGGAAGACCGTTTTTTTGTTTGTTTGTTTTGTTTCATTCCAGCAGGGGAAAAAGTCATTTCTGTGAATGCTTTATGGAAAAGGTGGCTTTTGAAGTTACTATGGTTTGAATATATCCCCCAAAAGATTATGTATTAAAAACTTAGTTGCCATTATATCAATTTTAACAAGTGGGAGCTTTAAGAGGTGATTAGGTCATGACAAAAGTTAAGTTATTAGGAAGAATAGGATGTGAACATGTGGAAATGGTCAGGGAAAACAACACGTTAAGGAAAGGAACTAGTCTGAGCAATACTGACCAAGAATGGATTCGATGGGCAAATGTGTGCAGCAAAACATTGACCAGATTCTCAGGAAGACCCAACAAGCTTCCCTGCTTCCCTAGTTAGTCCACAGCCTACGCTGAAGGGACAGGTAGTTGAAGGGGACTTTGAGATACCCAACGGTGGATGACAGGTGAAGGAAGATCTCAGAGGTCTGGTCCGGAGACATAAACTTGGGGTCACCTGTGCAGAGGTGGCCTGAAGCCATGAGCCTTGCAGAACATGGCCTAGGAAATAAAAGAAAGAGAGAAGAAAAAAGGAACTAGGGCTGCACTTTGTTTCCTGCTCTTTACAGAACTTTCTTCACTCTCCTCAAACTCCTTACCTACAGCTCCCCTCCACACTCTCAACAGATGACTTCAGCCATTAGAGGAAAGCTCCTCCCAACTTCTTACCACCAAACCAACAAACTTTCCCATACTCACATCCTTCCTTCCTTTTCCTTTTCTGTTAAAATGGAAGAGGCACCCACCTGAAGCCAGAGTCTCCACAATGTACATGATCCCTCCTTCTACCTCCTCCGCAACCTCACTCCACCAACTCACTCTTGCTCTTTCTTAAATCTTCAAATGCTCTCAAACTGTACCTGCTGTGTGAATGTTCTCTAATCTCTGCCATCCTTGAAAAACCCTCCTGTTGGACAGGGCCCTTTGTCTCTTTCCTCCTTCAGAGTTTGACTACTGTAAGGGTGGTCGACACTCACTCTATTTCCTCTCTACTCTCTCCTATACTCTGGCTTCTGTTCCAAGTACTCCATTGAAACTGTTCCTGTTGAGGACACCAAAGACCTCCTTCCTTATTGCAAAATCTCACGGCCCTTACAAGTCTTTACCTTATTTGACCTTCTGGCAGCATTTGACACTGTTCACCCCTCCCTCCTTCTGAGAATGATCTTCCCTTGGTTTCTTTGAGCCCCTTATTCTTGGCTATTCCCTTCCCTGTTGCAGGTTCTGCCTTAAACTCTACCTCTCTTCCTACTTTTCTCAGGAGAGAACTCATGTGCCCCCATGGCAGTAATAACTTGCCATATGCTCGTGTCTGCCAAAACTGTACCTCAGGTCCCAATATCCCTCCCGAGCTTCTGACCCACACGTCAACTAATCAAACTCAATACAACCACAATTTCAATCCCCCCTCTTCCTCTTCCCCTGCCCAACCTGCTTTCCTTTTAAAATTCTCTTTGTTGGAGGTAAATACTCTTGACCCTCTTCCTTTACCCTCCCCATCCTACCTCATCTCCTATCCTGCCCCAAACCTAGTCTATTCTTTGTAGACATTTCCACAATTTAAATCTTGTCAACTGATTGCCTTTTTTTAAAGTTCAACTCCGCATGTCTTTTTTTTTTTGAGACAGTCTTACTCTATCGCCCAGGCTGGAGTGAAGGGGTACAATCATTGCTCACTGCAGCCTTGAACTACAGTACTTATTCAATCCTCACACCTCAGTCTCCCAACTAGCTGGGCCACAGGTGTACATGATCATGCCCTGCTAATTTTCCTTAGTAGTGATGAGGTCTCCCTATGTTGCCCGGGCTGGCCCCAAACTCCTGGTCTCAAACAGTCCTCCCACTTGAGCCTCCCAAAGTGCTGGAATTACAAGCATGAGCCATTGCACCTGGCCCCTCAGCCTATTTTTTTTAATAGACAGTGGATATTCACAAGTATAATTGTAGCTCATTATAGCCTCAAACTCCTGTTTTCAAGCAGTTCTCCTGCTTCAGCCTCCAAAATAACTAGGACTACAGACCTATACCCAGGGCCCAGCTTCAACTCTGCTTTTGAAATACTTTTGGGATGTAGTTTATATTCCTTAGCAAAGCCCTTCCTTCCTTCTTTTCCTTCTTTTCTTTCTTTCTTTTTTTTCCTTCTTTCTCTCTCTCTCTTTCTTTTTTTATATAGAGTCTTATTACAGCAACTTCAAACTCCTAGGCTCAATTGATCCTCCTTTCCTCAGTCTCCTGAATAGCTGGGACTACAGGTTTGCACCACCACACCTGGCTATTTTTTTTCTATCTTAGTAGAAAGGGAGGGGGGGTCTCACTCCTACTCAGGCTGGTCTTGAACTCCTGGCTTCAAAGGATCTTCCTGTCTACGCCTCCCAGAGTACTAGGATTACAGGCCTGAGCCACGATGCCCAGCCTGAGGGATTAATTTTTATGTAATTGGACACACTGTTAGTAGGAAATTAATCACTGCCCTAGAGATGATTAAAGTACATGCATACCTTGTTGAGAGATGGGAGTACCTGTTTCTCAAATGAGGGTGCTGACCGAAGGTGATGCCACCTACTTCTTTAACAGAGCTTCTCCATAAAACTTATAGATTAATATCCAGTGTTTTAGTCTTTGGCCATCGTGGGTCAAACCATTGGCCTGGTACAAATAAGCAGCACAAACAAAGCAGTCGCCTTGGCATTCATTAGCCCACAGTCTGCCCTACTGGCTTTCGTTGTCTGCCAGCTAAGGCAGATACACAGAGTAGGGGAAAGAATTATTACTAATGGTGTACCAAGATGGTTGGCTTGTGTTTTATTTTTATAATATTTTAATCTTATCTTTCCTTAAGGAAAATATTTCAGAAGAGATAATACTCAAGTTAATACTGATAAAAGACAAATTTAAGCCCAGGCGTGGTGGCTCACAGCTATAATCCTAGCACTCTGAGATATCGAGGCAGGAGGATTGATTGAGCTTGGGAGTATGAGACCAACCCAAGGAAGAGCGAGACCTTGCTTCTACTAAAAATAGAAAAATTATTTGGGCACTGTGGTGGGTACCTGTTCCCAGCTACTCAGGGGGCTGAGGCAGGGGATGGATTGATTCCAGGAGTCTGAGGTTACTGTGAGTTAGGCTAAGGTCATGGCACTCCAGCCTAGGGAACAGAGTGAGACTCTGTCTCAAAAAAAAAAAAAAAGATAAATTTAGACACACTAAAAACGTAATGTGTTTATCTGAGCATTCAGTGGTTCATGAATTGGGTAAATCCAACCACAAACAGTTTAGCACTCCACCACGTTAAGGGGAGAGGAAACTTTTATAGGATGTTTAGAAAACAAAGACGAAGAAAATATTTGATTGGTTAAAGTTAGATGTTAGGTGCTGGTTTCTGATTAGTGAAGTCTCTAGTTAGAAGTTACCTGTTGGTTTGTGATTGGTTAAGCTTAAGTTGACATTGAGTTCGATTTTGGTTTGCTTGTGTAGAAACCCAAGGCACTGCAACCATCTCAGTCTCACAGCCTCCCAATTGTTAATAATTATTTTAACAAAACTATATGGCCAGAAGTTACCTGTGTAATGGGTCATCCACAAGCAATTTGTGCTGCTCTGGGTCCTGGAGAGGAAGACACCAAGATGAAGTTAAATGTGCAAGAAATGTATTAGGGGGGCGGCACCTGTGGCTCCATGAGTAGGGTGCTGGCCCCATATACCAAGGGTGGTGGGTTCAAACCTGGCCCCTGCCAAATCGCAACAAAAAAATGGCCGGGCATTGTGGTGGATGCCTGTAGTCCCAGCTGCTCAGGAGGCTGAGGCAGGAGAATCGCCAAACACCAGGAGTTGGAGGTTGCTGTGAGCCGTAATGCCACAGCACTGTACTGAGGGCAATGAAGTGAGACTGTCTCAAAAAAAAAAAAAAACAAAAAAACCCAAATGTATTAGGGGAAATACCTGTGCAAGAAAATTGGGCTAATGAGGCTCCGAGAGCCATCAGACTGGAGCTAATCCCATCCTGCATTCTCTCAATGGGGAGAAAGAATGGGAGGACCATTGTGTGGCGGTAGTTCTAACAAAAGTTCAGCAAGGCCTAGAGTCCAAGTCTCATATCAGAGGAGTCTCATGTCTCCCCAGAGTGGGCCTGCCTGAGTAACTCTGCCATGTTCTTGCCTGACAGCAGCCCATGGAAACATGGTCTCAGTGCAAGCGTGCGAATAGATCTCACAGCACAGTAGCTGGGGTCCTCCATCAATTACTGTCCCTATTACTTAAGATCTAAGAGGTGCTTTCTTATGGTCATCACCCAAGATTCCCTAAATTTAATGTGCATACAGGTCACCTGGGAACCTCTCTCTAAAATGCAGTTTCAGTAGCTTTTGAGGTAGGGCGTAAGTTTCTGTATTTCTGACAAGCCTTCAGATGATATGCTGTTGTCCAGAGATCTCACTTTGAGTAGCAAGGGCCTTAAGAATACTTAGAAAAGCTCTATTCAAATCATCTAAATAGGTTATCAAGAACTCTCATAGGTTTAATGCCTTGCTGTTGACATGAGAACGAACTCTGTTGTAGTCAGATATACACAATTTCAGGTTAGGTTTTTTCCATTCAAATAACTCATTCCCTCTTGCCATAAAATCACAGCTGTCAACCCCCTCTTTTCACACTACTTGGACAACCCTTTATGACCAGCTGTATCATCTGCACATGTGCATTCACTTTTGGTACCTAGAGAGGGCTTTGGCCTTCTGCGATCTAAATCACAACCCTTCCCCCCTCCAATTATTTGGTTTGGACAGTTTATGTTCATTTCCTAATCTTGAGCAAAAAATTTAAAGCCCCTATTTCCAACAATATTTGGCTCCAAAGTTCATGCTATATAGAAATTCTGGTTCCCCCAGTCATCATAAATTTCTGTTCTAGGTGGCATTTCTGAGAGAATCTGGCTACAGCCTTCTCCTCCAGATTGGAGACTTCTGCAGTTACCATCCTAACCACGTAGCTGTCCATCTGTCATAAACAGAGCTGGCCCTCCCCTCCCTCTGGCCTCTTTGCATACCTGGCTTAATTTCCTGCACATGTCTACAGTGTACAATAGCAATTTTTCAGATGTTTCTAAAGCCACAGAATCCTTTCTTCAAAGAAAGTTTAAGTGAAATACATATGGCTGAAACAGTGGGAGATGAAATTAGAGAGTTGATCAGGAATGTACTTTTTTCCCTTGAGACAGAATCTCACTCTATTGCCCAGGCTAGAATGCCATGGCATCAGCCTAGCTCACAACAACCTCAAACTCCTGTTGGGTTTACAATGTTGTCCGGCCTATCCTTAAACTCCTGGCCTCAAGCAGTCCTCCTGCTACAGCCTCCTGAGTAGCTGGGATTATGGGGGGTGTACCACCCCCCAGCCCTAGAAGGTTATGGCTTAATGTGGTAGTTTTCAAACTTGAGTTTTAAATTTCTAGAGGCACCACTGGAAAAGGGGGGGGGGGGGTGTTTGCCTAGTAGTTGAGACTTCAGTCCCATCACCACTATTTCAGCCAGAGCAACATATTTTGTTTTACACATGCTTTTGAGGACAAGATTCCATGGCCTTCTTTTAAAGAAATGCTTTAAGTGTGAAAACCACTATTTTATGCAATTAAAACTATAAGACATATGTAAAGATCAGTGAAGAAAAGATTCAGAGTGAAGGAAGGAAACAAAAAACTGTTTAATACTGGATGGTAACTGCACGAAGCTTCAGGCTTTTTTTTGTGCTACTAAAATATGAGGACATCACAGTCACTGCCATTAACAACCTTTTGGTCAATGAAGAACCAAATATATGACAGTAGTCTCATAAGCTGCTAATACTATACTTTTATTGTACTTTTTCTATGTTTAGATATGATTAGGTACAGGAGCACAGATGATACACTTCATAGCCAAGATACATACATAATAGGCTATAACACCTAAGTCTGTGTAAATTCTATGATGTTGCCATAAAAACGACAAAATCACCTAATAATGCATTTCTTAGATTGTAACTCTGCTGCTAAGGGATGAATCACTGTACTTTCAGTCCATTTTATTTACTTTTCTGAGACAGTTTCATTTTGTTACCCTTGGTAGAGCGTAGTGGCCTCATAGCTCACAGCGAACTCAAACTGTTGGGCTCAAGCAATCCTCTCTCCTTAGCCTCCTGAGCAGGTGGGACTACAGGTGCCCACTACAATGCCTGGCTATTTTTAGAAACGGGGCCTCGCTCCAGCTCAGGCTGGCCTAGAACTCCTAAGCTCAGGCAACCCACCCACCTGGGCCTCCCAGATTACAGGTATGAATCCACCGTGCCCCGCTCTCCAGTCCATTTTATGATTATTTATTTATTTATTTTTTTAGAGACAGAGTTTCACTTTGTCGCCCTTGGTGGAGTCTGTCGCATCACAGCTCACAGCAACCTCCAGCTCTTGGGCTTAGGCAATTCTCTTGCCTCAGCCTCCGGAGTAGCTGGGACAACAGGTGCCTGCCACAACGCCTGGCAATTTTTTTTGTTGCAGTTTGGCCAGGGCCGGGTTCAAACCCACCACCCTCAGTATATTGGGCCGCTGCCCTACTCACTGAGCCACAGGTGCCGCCCCAGTCCATTTATTTTTGATTTACTTTTGTTCCCGCCATTAGCTCCTTAAAGGCAATGCATGACATAGGAGTTTGCATCTCCAATGTTTAGCACAATGTGTAGCAAAAGCCTAATAAATGTCTGTTGAATTAATAAATCCCCAGGCTGATAGTCAAAGCAATGAAAGCGTAATTCTTTCCAGGTACTCTCCTTACGCAGTGTACCCTAACTCAACTCAGAGGAGAGTTTTATTTATTTATTTTCCTCTACGGTAATTTAAGAGTCTTAAAGGGAGCCAGAAAAATACTCATGGTTAGGTTTTGAGTTTTTGTGTATATGTGTGTGTGTGTGAAGAAAAGTAAAGCAAGAGGGAGTAAAATGCCTTGCGAACAAGAGAATAAATGTCTCGGTTGCGGCATCTTGAGTGAGGTGATCGATATAATCCATTACCAATGTATCAGAATGTGTCATCAAACTTATGTGTGGTGGGGGAAGGAGAAACGACACAAACTGCTTCCCGTTTCTTGGATAACAAAACAGTGATCCTTACATTGATTGGCATCATACAAAAGTTGCCCTCAGACAAAATGTTAAAGGACAAAAAACGATGTAAATACAACACAGAATAAGGCTTCTCAAGCTTTCAAAACTGCAGCCTGCCCTGTTTTGCTCTCCTGCTTTTCGTAAATCAAACCACGTTTTGCCAAAGTCAGGCAAAATAAGGATTTCTAAAAATCAAAAACAAAACCCCTCCTTGAAGTGTAAAGACCAGTCTGGGATTGTAGTTGAGTTCCTTCCAGGGACACGGCGGTAGACTCGGGTCCCCAACGTCCCCTGGGGATTCTCATGGTGCCGAGGCCTCAGGGGGCAAGCAGAAGCCCCCAGCCCCGGCGAATTTCCAGCAGACAAGAGCCCAGGCCTCCTACAGCTCCCCGGAAAGGCCGCTTCTCCCGGGTCTCCGCCAGGCCAGATTGGAAGAGCGAGCGCAGGGGCCGAGATGAGAGCTCCACCCACAACCTAGGGGCCCAGAGCCCCTCTCACCCTCTGGCCCGCGACCCGGAAGCAGATGTGAACGGAGCGGCGTGGCCGGGTTAAGGTTCCGGGTCGGGCCGCGCTGTAGCCGGCGCTGGGCTCCGAGCCGCATCGCCCCGCCCCCGCGCTCCGGTCCTGGCAGGCGGAGGCCGCAGGGCTCTTCCCGGGGCCACATGGCAGAGGGGGACGCAGGGAGCGACCAGAGGCAGGTGAGGCCCCGGCGGGGTGCTGACCCTCCGGGTTCGGCTCGGCCTCGCCTTGTGGTCCCGGGCCTCCTCAACCGAGGGGTCCTCCGTTCGGGGCCGCCCCGGTCTCGCCTGCACCTCCAGGGCCGCCGGGCCGCGCCGCTTGTTCCACCGCGAACCATTCTCCCGGAGCTTCCTCTCGGGCCGGCGGCGCCTCTGCGGCTCGGCCTGCCTGGCCCGTGTCCTCGTCAACCCTTAGCACGCGACCAAGCAGCTCCGGGCCGAAGGCAGAGATCCGGGGTTTCGCTCCGTTCCCTGTTGCCGCCAGGTCACCTTGGATAAACCACTTGTTAAAAAAAAACGATTTCCGCCGATGCAAATGGGCAATAACACAGACCCTGCGGTTGCCTGAGCGCCCACCGAAACTTTGCTTTTTTGCTCTTGATCGTTTCTTGTGCCTCGTTCACGTGGGCGCTTCATGAGTCTGTTTCTACAGGGCTGCGAAGACAAAATGAGATGATACGAATTCGAATGCATAGCCTTGCTTCCCATTTTTCACCTTTAGACCCAGTTATTTTTCTTTTTAATTCCAAGCCAAAATAATTTCTAAAATATTTTAAGGATTTGATTACCAATAGAAGTCCCAAACCCCAAAACACTTAGCCCTGTACCTCACCCCCCTCCCGAAATTAAAATCAGAAGAACAGTGAGTGAGATAGCTGCAGGAATGTAGGGATAATGTGTGGCAATGATTTGGGACGTGGGAGTGAGGGTGGAGATTATAAGCTAAAAAAGAGAAGGTGAGACAGAAAATAGGTCTGTCTTTTTGTTGTTGAATCTCACTGCAAGGTATGAGAATGCATATGTTACATATTTTGGTTCAATGGCGGTTAAAAGCACTCACTGCAAGGTATGAGAATGCATATGTTACATATTTTGGTTCAATGTGGTAGCACGGCAGGATCTAGCCGTTGTAGTGTCTGGCAACCACCCAGAGTAGAAAGAACTTGGTGCTAATTTAAAAAAAACGAACAACAACAACAAAAAAAACACGTTTGGCCCGTTAGGGGAGGTGCTAATGCAAGGATCCTTCATCCAGGCTAGAGATGTTGAATGTAAATACCTTATAAAGTGGTAAGAATAGGTTTTTAGGATATGTACATTTGTTGACTTTTTTTTTTTTTTTATCAACTTCTTTCAGAATGAGGAAATCGAAGCAATGGCAGCCATTTATGGAGAGGAATGGTGTGTCATTGATGACTGTGCCAAAATATTTTGTATTAGAATTAGTGATGATATAGATGATCCCAAATGGACGCTTTGCTTGCAGGTATTTTCCAGTTACAGTATTAGTTTTATGATTAAGTGTTGCATTCTAATGATTATTCTTGTGTGTTATTTTCTGAATTATCCTTGTTAATTGGATTTTCAGTGATTGATCATTTAAACATATGGGTAGTTAAATCTCAGCTTCACTCTCTCAAATCACGCTTTGATAGTTTCAGTCTTATCCCACTTCTTTGAATTACTTAAAGCCTTAAAGTACCACTGACAGAGTGGTGGATTTTGCTTTTTTTTTTTTTTTTTTTTAATAGCGACAGAGTCTCACTTTATCGGCCTCTATAGATCGCTGTGGTGTCACAGCTGACAGCAGCTTCCAACTCCTGGACTTGGGTCTCTTGCCTCAGCCTCCTGAGTAGCTGAGACTACTGGTGCCCGCCACAACAACTGGCTGGTTATCTTTTGTTGTTGCAATTTGGCTGGGGCTGGGTTTGAACCCACCACCCTCGGTATATGGGTCCAGGGCCCTTTCATTAGCCTCTCCTCCTGATAGAGAATCTAAACCTGGAAAGCTGACTAACATTTGAAAGGAAGAACCTAATGTCGATGTTTCATAGAATAGCTACTGATTTCTTTATTAACAATCAGTTGGAGTTAGGATAAAATAAGTTAATGGCTTTCTCAACACTTAATCTTTGATGACTGCAAATACAGAGAGGGTTCCAAAAAGATGGGTACATATTTTAAGCAGGGAAAAAACTGTATTTAATTTGTAATATTCAAGTCATGTTTGACTTGTGCAATCAAAAGAGATGCTCACATAACTTGTATTCATCTTTTGTTACTGGTATGCATCGAATATTAGATTTTAATACAGTTTTTTCCTTTCAGTACAGGGGGCTGGCATTCTAACCATTGAGCTACAGGTGCCCAGGCGTGGTTTTTTCCTTTCTTAAAATGTATATACATTTTTTTGGCACCTTCTGTATATATTTTCAGCATAAAGAATGCTAAGTTGAGTTTTTGCCAGTATTTGTTTTTATAATAATACTGATTTGAAAAGAAATGTGATTTTCTGTTATATGTTAAATATTTAACGCATTTAATGATTTTCATGTATTTTTTAGTATTTCTTCAGAAAAATACACAGAAAATGATATAATGTCATGCTGTCTACTTGGGATTGGGGTACATGTCATATAATGTCCGTATTTTGGTTTATTTTTTTCCTTTCATCTCTGACTTCCTCACCCTTCTTTTTTCTTTTTTTTTTTTTTTTTGAGACATAGTTTTACTCTGTCCCCCTTTGGTAGAGTGCCATGGAGGTGTCATCATAGCTCACAGCAACCTTAAACTCCTTGGATTCAAGAGATCCTCTTGCTGAGCCTAGCTTCCCAAGTAACTGGGACTACAGGTCCCTGCCCAACTAGTTTTTCTATTTTTAGTAAAGATGTGGTTACTGTTGCTCAGGCTGGTCTTGAACTCCTGAGCTTAAGCAGTCCTCTTGCCTCGGCCTCCCAGAGTGCTAGAATTATAGGCTTGAACCACCATGCCTGGCCCTCACCCTTATTTTCTAAAAATTTGTCTGGTTCCTAGCTTTATAAGTGTAGTTAATTTTTGACCTTAACAAAGTATAAACAGATTTGTTTTTGAACTGTATTGTAGGTGATGCTACCGAATGAATACCCAGGTACAGCTCCACCTATTTATCAGTTGAAGTAAGTTATATTTCTGTATTTATATTTTTATAAAAACATACTTTGAAAGATACTTCCATTGTGTACATTGTGTTTATATAAAATACCTTTCTTATTAAAGTGTATATAGAAATTTAAAATATGTTTTGGGTTTTGTATAGAGCATTTAAGTAGAAAATTAAATTATATAAAACACATTGAAATGCCATTTAGTATAAAAGAGAATCATGTCTTGGTAGGATTAAAATAGCTACATAATCGTCTTTAGAGATGAGGAAGGAAATCTTCCTCTTTAGATAACCTGCTAATCTAGAAACTCTGGTCCTCAGAGTTACTCCTAGTCTGGTTCTGCTTACCTAGCCACAGTTCCTTGATGTACCTCTGCTGAAGACAGCCTGCCTTCCAGGAATTACCCATGATGCTTCTGTGTTTCTCCCTGCCCCATTCCCTTGCTGAGGAACCATCTTTATAACTGCTCAAGTTTGATCTTTATGAGTCATGACCTGCTAATGACAGTGAACTTTGGTTACCCTGTCCCCTTCACCTAGTGATATATATGAACACATGGGGACAAAATTACATAAAAATATCAATTACTAGAATGTTTAACTAGAGGAATTATTATCCAAGTATTTTAAAACCGTAGTATTAAGGATTACTATTAACAGTGGTTCTATGCATTTTTATTTTTATTTATTGCTGGCAAATACCATGAATCTAGAAATACAGATTATAGGACCTGTTCTGCCATTTACTAACTTGGGAAGATTTATGATACTCTATGAACCCACCCTTGATTTTTTAAGTCATTAAAATTTAATACTAGTGTTGGTTTTGTTATGGTTTCTTGGAAGGACTATATGAGCTAATGGTAATGAAAGTATTTTGGAATTATGTAGATGTATACAAATACAACTTTTTAATGAAAACAGGTAGTTTTTTAAAGTCATATGAAATCAGTTTGTGATTTAATCAGTAATTTGAGATATAAACGCAATACTGAAATAATCCTTTTGTGTTTTATTTAACCTTAGTGCTCCTTGGCTTAAAGGGCAAGAACGTGCGGATTTGTCGAATAGCCTTGAGGAAATATATATGTAAGTGGCAGGTGATTAAGAAAAAGTCCATTAGCAATTATATCGTGGGCTTTTGTAGAAACTGATAATGTTAGAATCTTTCCTAAACTTTTTGTTAAGCCATTTTCTATTAAAAAGGATTCACTTGAAGAATACTTTAAAGGGTTAGTTATCTAATTTCATGTATACATTCAATGGTTTCTATTTAGGTACAAACATACAGTAATATTTACAGCTAATAGCTATAAAAACACTTAGCCAATTTGTGAATATAAATTCGGAGTCACTGCTCTTATTTTGATATTTTCATAGGCTTTGTAGAATGTCATTGGTAACAGCAGAATCCTAAGCTTATTTATTAAACTTCTACATACTTTGAATGGTAATTTCTCTTATATAAGTCTGTAAAACTAAGAGTCTATTGGTATACTGTATTTTCATTCATTCTTTCCTTGATCTGAGTAATATTGCATAGTAGGCACTGTACTAGGTTCTGGATAGCAAAAACAGAAATTTTTTCATGGAATATAGAATTTACTAGCAGGAATACTCCTTATAACATTGTAAAAAATGAATGTAAAATTATAGTGATGGCAAATTCTACAAAAGAAAGATATGCAGAAATAGTTGTATTTAAAATAGACCTAACTTAATCTAGGAGGTAAGGGGTGACTTGTTTGACTTAATAGCTAAGTTAATTATGTGAAGATAACTTCAGGGAGAGGCCACAGCATGCAGAGGCCCAGTGTGAGGGAGGTTGGCACACCTCAGGAAACAGTAATGGTGGTATGAAGTGGTGAGAGACAGGAGGGAAGGAAGGGAGCCTGGTGGGAAACTGCCCATGAGAGGGCTGGGCGATCCTGTGGAGGTTTGTAAGTTATGGTAAGGATTTGTCTTTATCCTAATAGTTTTGGAAGCAAACAAGATTTTTAAGTAGTGGGATGCCATGAGAAGATTTACATTTTGAAAAGATCATCCTATTTCCGTTCGAAGAACTGCTTGGAAGGTAGCTAGGAGACATGTGGGACATGAGTCAGGACGCTAATGCAGGAGTCCAGAGAAGATACCACTGTGATTTAGATAATTTTAATTAGATTTATTGATTTAGTAAAGTAAATAATATTCTAGAATGTTAATTTTACTCTAATCCAGGATCTAGTAAGGATTGTGTTATATGTTCTAGGTGGCCACTCCATTTGGTACAGTGAGAGTATCCCTTTTGTGTCCCTGGGATCCAGGCCAGGTTTCTTTTCCTCCTAAAATATTTAATTAGAAAATGGTAAGTCATTGAGGAATCCATTCTACTTGTTCCTCCTTAGAGCAAGTATGGTCTTCCTGGGGTCCCCGTTTAGTGATTTGGTCATTTTTAGCATATATTATTTCTTTAATGAAATGTTTTCTAATCTTCCACATGCCCCCAATAAACTTCTTTCTGTAATCCTTTATTTACTCTTTATTTGCCAATTTATTTTCCCACTTAAAGTATAATAAGTATGCTGCAAATTTGTTTGGCATTAACTTCTGAATTGTGTGTCTCATGGTCATCTTTCAACTCTTAACTAACTTCTGGTGATACTGACAACTTCCTCCTCATTGAAAATCCCTCCACATTTGTCTTCCATCATGTTAATCACATTCATCAGATTTTTTTTCTTCACTGTGCACAATCTCATACACTCTAAAATGGCTTCTTACCTGTCCATTGTCATTCCAGAAAGCCTTTAACTAGGAGATACCTAGTATGTTTTTACTAGCACACAACTTGCCTATTCTCCCTAACTAGTTTATTGGAGCTATTTGAGACTAAGGAGGCATCACAGATTACAAAGCAGTTTGTTGTAGAGATAGACTATGGGTCATATTGTCTCATTTATTTTAAAGGTGCTTGAATATCCCTTTCCCAATGGTAGTATTTTCTTTCCTTTTTTTTTTTTTGCAGTTTCTGGCCAGGGCTGGGTTTGAACCCACCACCTCCTTTGAGCCACAGGTGCTACCTGGTAGTATTTTTATATGTGTGCTCTAAATAAAAATAACACATTTTACTTGTAAAAAAAAATTTTGTTTGAAGGGACAGCTCAAGCTGATGGTTTTAAACTCCTGGTCTCAAGTAGTCCTCCTGCCTTGGTTTCCTGAGTAGCTGGTATTATATGCTTACACTACTGTGCCAGGCTTTGTTTTTAAAACTTTGGTATGTGAACTTTTTTTTTTTTTTTTTTTGAGACAGAGCCTCAAGCTGTCACGCTGAGTAGAGTGCTGTTGCATCACAGTTCACAGTAACCTCCAACTCCTGGGCTCAAGCATTTCTCCTGCCTCTGCCTCCCAAGTAGCTGGGATTACAGGTGCCTGCCACAGTGCCCGGCTATTTTTTGGTTGCAGTCATCATTGTCATTTGGCAGGCCCCCAGCTGGATTTGAACCCACCAGCTCAGGTGTATGTGGCTGGTGCCTTAGCTGCTTGAGCCACAGGCACCGAGCCTGTATGTGAACTTTTAATCATGTTTTCCACATAATTCCAACAGGGGGTGGCAAGTGAAAATATTGTTCTTCAAAAATTAAACCTGTGACATAAATGTGTGAATATAGTTTTTTTTTTTTGTTTGTTTGTTTTGAGACAAAGTCTGTCTATATTGCCCTCGGTAGAGAGCTGTGTCACAGCTCACAGCAACCTCCAACTCTTGGACTTAAGTGATTCTCTTGCCTCAGCCTCCCAAGTAGCTGGGACTACAGGAGCCCACCACAATGCCTGGCTGTTTTTTTGTTGCAGTTGTCATTGTTGTTTAGTCGGCTCGGGCTGGGATCAAACCCTCCAGCCTTGGTGTATGTGGCTGATACCCTACTCACTGAGCTATGGGTGCTGAGCCGTGAATATAGTTCTTAATATTTATAATTTTATTATGCTTCTAGCACTATGGAGGTTGTATATTCAGCATAATTTTGGATACTAAATTTGACTTATGCTTAGATAAGAAGATGAACTTATGTAGAGAAGTAAGACTAACGGTATTTCTAGTACTTATTTGTCAAGCACTCCTTTAGGAGTTGAGATTAAAAATTAAGATGAGGCTGGGTGTGGTCACTCACATCACATCCCAGCACTTTGGGAGGCTGAGGCAGGAGCATCACTTTAGGCCAGGAATTTGAGAACAGCCCCAGTTACATATTAAGACCATGTCTCTACAAAAAATAAAAAAAAATTAGCTAGGTATGGTGGTGCAAGCCTGTAGTCTTCGCTACTCAGAAAGCTGAGGCAGGAGGATTGATTGAGCCCAGAAGTTTGAGGATGCAGTGAACTGTGATGGTGTTAACTGCACTCTAGTCTGGGCAACATAGTGAGACTCTGTCTTTATAAAAAAAGAAAATTGGGCGGTGCCTATGGCTCAAGGAGTAGGGCGCCGGCCCCATATACAAAGGATGGCGGGTTCGAACCTGGTCCTGGCCAAACTGCAACAAAAAAAAAGCTGGATGTTGTGGTGGTCACCTGTAGTCCCAGCTACTGGGGAGGCTGAGGCAAGAGAATTGCCTAAGCCCAGGAGTTGAAGGTTGCTGTGAGCTGTGACACCATGGCACTCTACTGAGGGTGACAAAGTGAGACTCTGTCTCTCAAAAAAAAAAAGAAAAGAAAAGAAAATCAAGATGATTGTGTACTAATACAATATAATGAGGTAATTGCCGAGAAATGTTGACCAAGTGCTGTAGTAGTACTTCTTGAAGTTTTAGCAACAGACTGTCTCTGGGAAGGTGGGTGGGTTTAAAGGAGGGTTCTGTAGTGAGGTTGACATTTAAGCCCAGTGTTTGCTAGTTTATCAAAGAGGGAGGACTTTTCTGGTAGAGGCAACCCTGAGAGCAGAATCAGGTAAGTGTGAAGCAACCTGGCATCTTCAGAGTTTAGCTAGTAGTTTAAGATGCCAGGTATATAAATTGAGGTAGGTATAAAAGGAATGACCCTGTAAAGCTGATATAAGGAGTTGGGTATTGTCTTGTAGGTTTGGGGCATTTTAGGCAGGGAAATGATGTGATCAGATTTGTGTGGCAGTATGGAAGGTGGGCTGGGAAGAGTTGAGGTTGAGGAGTAAGTAGAAAGTCTGAAGAGTTTGAAGGAAGGAAGGGAGACTGTAGGAAGATCAGTCAGTGACTCAGGAGGGATACAGTAGAGACCTTTATTGAGGCAACCAGAGCGTCAATGGAGAGGAATGTTTAGTTTAAGAAGCATTTAAAAATACAAATTAGGCTTTGGTGGTTGATTAGATGTAGATTAGTTTGGTTGTCATACCTTTTATTTGAATATTTTATAGGTAGATATTTTGAATAAGTGAAAATAACAGTTTCAATAAAACAAAAGGTAAATAACTTTTGTTATTTCAGATACTTAGAATATTATATTATTGTTTAAGAGAAGATGAAAGGGATTAAATGTTTTTAATAGTATTTGAATTTGTGATAATCTATTCCAACAGGTCCTTAATTTATAAATCCAAGAAATCATAATTTTTATAATTTATTACAGCTATTCAGATTTTGACATCTCTTGGAGTCTTAGATTTTAATGTCAGTGATTGAGGCTTGTTAAAGCAAAAATTGCACTGTTCAAAGTTAAACACAGCAAAAAATTCATTCGAGGCGTCCTCAATAGGGGAGAGAGGCCAGAACTAAGTCCACACTCCACTTGTCTAGAATAAAAGGCAGAAGAATTTTTGAGGACAGGGATGGGCTAGAGGAAAAGTACTAGAGGATGTTAGTGGGGGCTGTTGATTGATGGGATGTGTTAGGCATATTGAGTTATAGCTGAGTTAGCAAATATTTCACTTTGTGGTTAGGCCAGCTATGTTTGCTCATTGGTGTCCATTGGTAGGCACCCTATCTTGAGAATGACATTCCTGGGTTGTAAAATGGAAAAAAGACTTCTATAAAAAGATTTATGTATTTATCAAAGGTGCAGAGAAAGAATTTGCAATGACAGATTTTCCTTTTTTATATCTTTTTAAATTTTATTTCTTTCTGAGACAGAGTCTCACTATGTAGCCCTCGGTAGAGTGCTGTGGCATTACAGTTCACAGCAACCTCAAACTCTTGGGCTTAAGTGGTTGTCTTGCTTCAGCTTCCTGAGTAGCTGGTACTACAGGCACCCACCACAATGCCCGGCTATTTTTTGTTGCAGTTGTTATTGTTGTTTTAGCTGGCTTGGGCCAGATTCCAACCCACCAACCTCGGTATATGTGGCTGGTGCCATAACCACTGTGCTATGGGTGCTGAGCCAATGACAGATTTTTCTAAAGAAAATATGCTAAGGTAGGTCAGGCTATAGAGTTATGAAGTAGACTGTCTAAAGTTTAGTCAAGCTGTGATTAAGGCCATTTTGGCAAGGCTTCTGGAGTCAGTTTTTAGATTTTTTTTGCGGTTTTTCGCCGGGGCTGGGTTTGAACCTGCCACTTCTGGCATATGGGGCCAGCACCCTTTCCTTTGAGCCATCAGAGCTGCCCCTGCAGTCAGTTTTTGAAATGACTTCCTGTGTCTATTTTTTCATCTGTACATTAGGGATTGTTGTTAAGGATTAAATGGTGTACAACTCCATATCATATACTTTAGCACATAGAAGCAGCTATCATTTTTGCTGTTACTAAAAAAATTATCTCACCTTGAAAATGGGGTGACTGAAAATCACATTATATCGTTTAAGAGCATATACCTTAGTGCATTTTAGTGAGTATCTTTACCTTTACATCAACAAATGCAAATATTGGAAAATGAAAGTTACAGAAATTAGAGCCACAGGTAAAACTAGAATCAGTAATACCTTGATTTTGTTTTGATTGTTTTATATGATGTTATTATTTAAGTAGTTATTTACAAACTAGATCAAGTAAAATAAGAGTTAATTTAGGAAGTACCTGTAATCTCAGCTACTCCTTAGGAGTTTGAGAATAGTCTGGGTAGTGCTATTAAAAAAAATAAAAATAAAGAAAAAAATCAGTTATTAGTTCAGGTCTTCCTTTAAGTTAAAACAACTTTTGTTCCAGACTTTTTATATTTAGATGTTTTAATTTAATATTGTAGATAAAGCCTAACTTCTCAATCTAAAGTAAGCAGTTCTCAAATTTTATATCAGCATTCTTAGGATTTAGCAAACTTCCTCCAGGACCATTTGGGGAAGGGCAAGAGAGGCTCAGTAGACAGGACTCTCAGCTTTTGTCTGTTTAATTTGCTTCTGACTCTGTGAGAACATTCATTACAACAATGGCAAAAGACTGAAAACCAGTTTTTTAAAGAATCACAGCAATTCTGTTGAATAGTTAAAAGATGGTAAATGAACTATTGACTCAAGAGAAAACACAAGTACAACAATAACAATAATAACGGGGGGGGGGGGGACTACTTTCAGCCATAGAGTTTTGAGGTCTCGGAGAAAGAATGAATTTCACTGTACTCAGGAAATGTTTTACACCCAATATGACTTCTTTACGCTGGATTTCAGAAACAGTGTTGTTAAGTGCTAGTAAATAAAGAAGCAGTCAGTAAATGGGACTTAGCAGAAATGCCGTTGTGTGTTCCTGTATAGCAGCGGTTCTCAACCTGTGGATCGCGACCCCTTTGTAACAATGAAAATACATCTTGCATAAATAGATATTTACATTATGATTCATAATAGTAGCAAAATTACAGTTACGAAATAGCAGCAACAATAATTTTATGATTGGGAGTACCACAGCATGAGGAACTATATTAAAGGGTTGCGGCATTAGGAAGGTTGAGAACCACTGCTCTACAGGAAACCAGGGTTGGGGAGAGGAAATGTGGAGCGAATATTTATTTTTTTCTTTATTATGGTAGAAAATTTACTTATTAATTATAAAATTCTTCCAAGTTGTTTTTTAAAAAGTCAGAATTTGAATATATTGTCACAGGTGATTTTCCTGTCTCAGAATGGTTGTTAACGTGTAACATGTCTTGTATAGAGTAAGTTTTCAGTAAACACTAGCTTACAGTATCATTACCTAGGTTGATGGTAATGATGTTGTGAGGAATTCAGTAGAATGAGATTAGGAGATGGAGAGAATTATGTACAAAACCATAAATTTGTTAGGATAGTGATTATGTACACTGTGAGAGAAGGCACCCAGGCCTGCCTGTAGTGCTTGATGTGTAGATTACAGATTTATTGGATGAATTTGGCCGGACATGGTGGCTCACACCCATAATCTAAAACATTGGGAGACCCAAGATGGGAGGATCGCCTGAGGCCAGGAGTTGGGAGACCAGTCTGGAGACCCCTTTGCCACAAAAAATAAAAACATTATCGCAGTGCGATGGTGTGTGCTTGTATGCCAGCTACATGGGAGGCCAAGGCAGGAGGATGGCTTGGAGCCCAAGAGTTTGAGGTTGCCGTGAGCTATTATGACACCAGTGTGCTCTAGGCTGAATAATAGAGCAAGACTGTTTTAAAACAAAACAAAACAGAACAAAAAAAGAAAAGATTTGTTAAATGAATTAAATAGTTTCACTTGAAAGTATAACAGGGGTATATGACACACTTCCTGGGTAAAGAACTCAACTGCAACTTGGATTTTACCTTACAAATGCAAACAATGTAACCTAATCATATGTACCCTTATATTAATCAGAAATAAGAAAAAGAAAAGGAACTACTTCTATAAGTTTTTCACTTTTTCCCAAACCTTATGGTAATCATATTTAATTTTTTTTTTTTAAATTAAAACCAGAAATTGTGTACTTTTAGAGAAAAACTACTTTCATTTTATGGATGAGGAAACATTTTATAGATGAGGAAATAGTTCAAGTAGCTTGTTAGCCTAAGGATGAGTAGGAATTGTTCAAAAGAAATTTTGCCACCATTCTCAACTTTTTAAAACCTTCCCAGTTGATTTTTGTTCTAAAAAGAAAGGTTTCAAAAGTACACATAGAAGAAATTGTTCTAGTGCTAAGAGCTGTGGGTAAATGATGGGGAGGGTTTGTGTAGAATAGTTTGAGACCGTTGTTTTCTTCTGTATGCTTGTTTTGAAAGTTTTCTTTGGTGGGTGCTGATAAGCTGTGATAAAGAGGCAATAATGGTTTCAAGGGGGAACTTTCGAAGGAAAGAGATAAGGTGTTGCTATGAAGTGTAGTGGTATCTTTAACACATATCAAACTTAACCTAAAATTAGTGTCATTCTCTAAGGAGTAGACACTTGGGCTTTTATTTTATTGCTGTTGCCATCGTTTAACATAACTGTGGACATGACTTAAAAACCCATGACACATTTTTTTTCTCAGTGATCCTTTGAGATGGATTTAATTATCTGAGGCACTAAACATCCTTTGGAACCAAAATGAATCAATTTAGGCAATAGGATATTTTGTCAAAAACAAGGTATGAATATAAAATTGTTGAATTGTCTTTTAGATGCTGTAAATTGACTCCCTGAAGGAGTTCCCCATACGCTTTGCATTCTTTGTTGAAATAGGTACGCTAAATGAAGTGTACCAAATCAGTGGTTTAAAATTGTTCAAAAAGTTTAGAAAAGCAAGTAATGATTGGACATTAATACTAAAACTGTATCCACTGGTAGAAACTAAATCACATTTATATTTTCTAGTCTATCCAGTTCAGATATTTATATTCCCTCTTTTGGTTACAGCTCTTCTGTTTATTTTAAGCTGTTTTAATATCGGAGCCAGTTGGAATTTTTAATGTTCATAAGTTGTATTAAATACTCATCATGTTTTTAAAAAGGCATGGTTAGATTGTGTATACTGTCTTGGATTATAAACATTATTTGTGTTTTCTTGAATTGAGAAGGTCATTTTTTGAAATAACAATTTTTTTCCCTGAATTTTATTTAGACAGAATATTGGTGAAAGTATTCTTTACCTGTGGGTGGAAAAGATAAGAGATGTTTTAATACAGAAATCTCAGCTGACAGAACCAGGTAGGATTGAAAACTATTATCAATACTCACTATCAGTGCTCTTTTGTAGTAATAAAATTTGTATGTAGATATTCTAATTGAAATTTTATATGAAAATCTATATTTTGGCTTATAGTTTTTATGTAATAAAATATAAGTTTTTCTGGAAAGTTTATTTACTTAATGTAATTATTTGTTTTCTTTCTGTAAGGTTTAGCCTCTGGTTTCATATTACAGTAGTCACCTCTTAACTGAGAGGTTTCACTATCTGTGGTTTCAGCTTCTCATGGTCATCTGCAATTTAATAATATTAAATAGGAAATTCCTGAAATAAACAATTCATAAGCTTTCAATTGTGTGCCATTCTGATAGTGTGATGAAATCTGTGTCATCCCATTCCATCACTTGACCTCCTCACACAGGCATTTTATCATCTCACATTATCATGAGAAGGGTGAGTATAGTACAGAAAGATATTTTGAGAGAGAACATATTCACATAACTTTTATTACAGTGTATTATTACAATTTGTTATTTACAATTTGTATATTATTACAATATGTTATGTTAATATCATACTATGCCTAATTTGTAAATTAAACTTGCTCATAGATATCAATGGATAGGAAAAAGACAGTATGTTAGTTAACACAGTTTGTTACTACTCATGGTTCCAGGCCTCCTTCAGGATCTTGGAACTATCCCCCAAGGAAGGGAGAAGGACTTTTGGTATAGTCATATCGAAATAGAATTTTATGGTTAAAGAACTTGGGTCTAAAATCTGTTTTCTTTGAGTGTTGTTAAGGTAATGTGAACTGTGTAACATTTCTTATAAATTATTAAAATTTTGTGTCACTGATGGCATCTCGCTATTGCCCATGCTGGTCTTGCACTCCTGGCCTTAAGCAGTCTTTTTGCCTCAGCTTCCCAAAGTGTTAGAATTATAGTTGATTTTTTAATTTAAAATTGTTTTCTCAGACAACATATTGAAATGGAAGGATTAGTAATTCTGGGCCTGGCATAGCGGCTCATACCTGTCTGTAATCCTAGCACTCTAGGAGGCTGAGGCAGGTGGATTGCTCGAGCTCAGGAGCTGAGACCAGCCATCTCTACTGAAAATAGAAAAACTAGCCAGGCATGGTGGCAAGAGCCTATAGTCCCAGCTACTCTGGAGGCTAAGCCAGAAGGATCACTTGATACAAGGAATTTGAGGTTGCTGTGAGCTATGGTGACACCATGGCACTTCCTTCAGGGTGATGGAATAAGACTCTGTCTCAATAAATGAATAAATAAATAATTCTGAAGAATTAATAAGGGGAAGAGCTAGTGATCAATATAGCTCATGAGAAGTTTCTTCTTCAGAGCATCTGCTTGACAGGTTGTTTTGATTTTACTGTTCATCTTCACTACAAATATTTATTATTTGTATTTCTTATTACAGACATTTAAATTTGAACTAATTGTATGCAACTGCTTAAAGTATTTTTTTTTTTTTTTTAATTGTTGGGGATTCAAGAAACCAGGTTACACTGATTGCATTTGTTAGGTACAGTCTGTCTTACAATTGTGTCTTGCCCCCAAAAGGTGTGTCACACACTGAGACCCCATCCCCCTTCCTCCTTCCTTCTCTCTGCTCTGCTCTCCTCCCACCACCTACCATGTACTAGGTCATTAATTGTCCTCATATCAAAATTGAATACATAGGATTCATGCTTCTCCATTGTTATGCTTTCCTAAGAATAACATGCTCCACTTTCATTCAGGTTAATACAAAGGTTGTAAAGTCTCCATCTTTTTTAATGGCTGAATAGTATTCCATGGTGTACATATACCACAGCTTGTTAATCCATTCCTGGGTTGGTGGGCATTTAGGCTGTTTGCACATTTTGGCAATTGTAAATTGAGCTGCGATAAATAGTCCAGTGCAAGTGTCCTTATGGTAAAAGGATTTTTTCCTTTCTGGATAGGTGCCCAGTAATGGGATTGCAGGATCAAATGGAAGGTCTAGCTTGAATTCCTTGAAGTTTCTCTGTGCTTCCTTCCAAAAAGGTTGTATTTGTTTGCAGTCCCATAAACTGCTTACCAATTTCTAAAACGTTTGAACTAACTTTAAACTTACAGAAAAGTTGTAAAAATTGTACAGAGAACTCATATACTTGTTACTTTGATTTCCTCTTAACATCTTACATAACCATCATATAATTATCCAGAACAGGAAACTAACATTAGTACAATATTATTAAACTAAACTAAAGAGCTTATTCAGATTTTATTAAAAAATTTTTAATGGCGTTCTTTCTGCTGTTTTAGAAATCCTCTTTAGTATTTTATGTTGCATTTAGTTTTTATTTCTCTTTATCCTCTTCTAGTCTACAAATCTACAAAGATTGAAAGTTCCTCAATCTTTCCTTGACTTTTGCAGTATTGACACTTAGGAAAAGTACTGATCAGTAATTTTGTAGAATGTCCCCTCCCCCTTTTTTTTTGAGACAGAGCCTTGTTGTTGCCCTCGGTAGAGTGCTGTGGTGTCTCAGCTCATAGCAACCTCAAACTCTTGGGCTTAAGCAATTCTCTTGCCTCTGCCTCCCAGTTAACTGGGACTACAGGCACCCGCCACAATGCCTGGCTATTTTATTGTTACTGTTATTGTTGTTTAGCAGGCCCTGGCTGGGTTCGAACCCACCAGCCGCAATGCGTGTGGCCGGCGCCCTAATCACTGAGCTACGGGCACTGAGCCAATAGAATGCCCTTTAATTTGGGTTTGTCTAGTATCTTTCTCGTGATTGGAGCGAGATTAGCCATTTTTTCTAAGAATGCCACAAAAATGATACTGTGTTATTCACAGCACAGCATACCAAGGAGTTTGTGATGTCAGTATGCCTTATTATTAGTGTTGTTCACCTTGATCCCTTAATTAGGGAGTTGTCTGTCAGGTGTCTCCATTGTGAATCCTGTAGTCAGGGTTCTCCAGAGAAAGAGAATCAGTGTATATACCCACACACACGCATACACAGAGAAAGAGAGATGTATTTTCAGAAATAGGCTTATACAATTATAGAGGCCAGCAAATCCATCATCTGCAGGATACGCTGGCAGACTTGAGACCCAAGGAAGAGTTGTTGTTGTCTGATTCCAAAGGTCCATAGTTCATCTGCTGGAAAAATTCTCTCATTCTGGGGAGGTTGATGTTTTTCTTCTAAGGCCTTCAACTGATTGGATAAGGCTGGCGCACAATATGGCAGACATTCGTGCTTCACTGAGAGTCAAATGATCTAAATGTTAATCTCATCCAAAAGAATACCTTCACAGAAACTTGTAGAATAGTGTTTAACCAAGTATCTGGATACTGGGTACTAGCCATGCTGACATGTAAAATTAATCATCACAATTACTATCTTCCTGTTTCTATCTTGGGGGAGGTACTTTGAGGCTGTACTAACACCCTATTCTCCTTAAACTTTAACTTGCTAATTTTAGTATCCATCATTGGATCTTGTCATCAGTATTACTTGTGATGCTTGCCTAATGGTGATTCTGTTTTCTTCATTCCTTCATCATTTAGTATTTTATGGTATATATATATATATATGGTATATATATATATATATATACCACAGCTTGTTAATCCTGGAATTCTGTTGTGAAGAATAGATGTCTCTCTTCCACATTTATGTATTTATTTGTGTATATGTTTATATCAGTATGAACTCACGTATATTTTCTGAGTTAAAATTCTATACTATCATTATTTATTTTATTGCTCTAATTGTTCCAACTTTGGCCTGTACAAGCACTTTCAGGTTGGTTCCTGTGTTCTTTTTATAAGCCTCTTGTTTTTTTGCTCATTTTCTAATTTCTGGAACCACATTATGTTCCTGGTTCATCTTGTGTTTTCCTTGCCGTAGCCCTGGAATCAACCGCTTAACCTAGAAGCCCTTGTTTCTTCTGTCACAGGATGGTGTTTAGAGAGCAAGACCTAATTTTTTTTTAGAGCGTAATCTTATTTCACAAATTAATCATAATGTCTCATATTTACATAGGCCCAGATGTAAAGAAGAAAACTGTAGAAGAAGATGTTGAATGTGAAGATGATCTCATTTTAGCATGCCAGTCAGAAAATCCAGTTAAAACGTTGGATTTTGATATCAGTGAGAACCGAACAGGTACAATGTTGGTTTTTTTTTTTGTTTTTTTGAGACAGAGTTTTAGTATGTCGCCCTTGGTAGAGTGCTATGGTGTCACAGCTCACAGCAACCTCAAACTCTTGGGCTTAAGCGATTTTCTTGCCTCAGCCTCCCAAGTACCTGGGACTACAGGTGCCCGCCACAACGCCTGGCTATTTTTTGTTGCAGTTGTCATTGTTGTTTTAGCTGACCTGGGCTGGGTTCGAACCTGCAAACTTCAGTGTATGTAGCTGGCGCTGTGACCACTGTGCTCCGGGCACCAAGCCTAAACAGGTATAATGTTATAACTGGTTTCTTGTGAGGAAGGTGGGGAGGTAGTATTATGTATTGTTCTTTGGGAGAATAGTGAAATTTAGTAAACTCTCAAATTTTAGGAAGGAGTTATTAATTGCAGATAATTAATTTTTTTTTTTTAACTGTCTCTTGGCCATTAGCTTGTTTTGTCAAGCTAATAAAAATAATGAGAAAAAGTGGAAATCTACCTTTTATTATTTGCTACTTATTAGAGTTTTGATTTAGTGCTGGGAGAAATAGAAAGTAAAGGCTCTTAAATGTTTGTAATTCATGTCCTATTTTTTATTTCTGTGTAAGTTCTCAGTTGTCTTCTGATGTCTCTGGGTTAAATTTTAGTGCTCACAAACATACAGTATTAGCCCAAAATGCAGCCACTGAGATTAAAGCTAGTAAAATGCTTTTACGCGTTTAGATTTTTTTTTTTTTTTTTTTTCTTGAAGTGATGGAGTCTCAGTGTTTTGTCCATACAGGCCCTGAACTCCTAGGCTCAAGTGATACTCTTGCCTTGGCCTCCAGAAGTACTGGGATTATGGACATGAGCCACCTCACTTGGCCAAGAGTTTAGTTTTTATTTAAATAAACTTGTTCCATAATCAAGCGGTGTTCAACATTGATGTGATAACATCAGTTGTATGTTTCTATATGAAACTATGTTCCATTTTAGTGTGTTTCTTTTCTTTTTTTTTTTTTTTGAGACAGAGTCTTACTTTGTCGCGCTTGGTAAAGTGCTGTGAAGTTACAGCTCACAGCTGCCTCAAACTCTTGGGCTTAAGCAATTCTCTTGATTCAGCCTCCTGAGTAGCTGGGACTACAGGCGTCCACCACAGTGCCTGACTGTTTTTAGAGATGGGGTCTCACTCTGTCTCAGGCTGGTATTTTAGTGTTTTAAAATATTGAATTTTATCATCAGCTTCCCTGAGTCTCTTAGGAAAATGTGATGGACCAGAGGGAACAATTTGATTGAAGGTGAGGAGTTTCCTATGCCATTATTCAGTTTTTTTAACAGTATTTTGAAAGGTTAATGTTTCTCAGCAATGTCTTGGAACTATTGAAAGAGGATGAAGAGGAAATGTAAGAGTGGGTAAGATAAAGGGCTCCTTCTCATACTTCACCCTAAGCAGCTCCCATTTTAATTACTTAACATATTTGTGGATTTGACTTGACATATGACTTTTCATCATTAAAAGAGAAAGGGTAAAAATCACAGTCGTAAATCGTATCAAAAGGTCAGTAGTTCATATTGACTTAATATGACTCAGTATCATATTTGACTTATCACTGTAGTAGTTAGTACATTGGTCAAAATCAGTTTAAGAAAAGGGCAGTGTTGGAGGAGGGTGAAACATCCTACATGAACCTGGTTTCTTCAAAAACTTTTTGTCTTAAGTGAGGTAGATAGTAGCAGCTAAATTAGTTAACCATTTCAATAGAGTTAAGGGTTAATTGGTGATTCTTAAACTTGTTTAGGAGGCAGAATAATTGGAAATCATGATATTCTCTATGGAATACCAATTGGATGTATTTAGTTTCACCATAGGAAGTAGGAACAGAAGTTTAACAGCAGAAGATAATATATGACAGCTACACAGTATAAAGTTAGGTTTCTCAACCCAGAGATCTGTCAACAATGGAACGGATATATAAGCAATCTTTATTTTAAGACCTCTTTATACTCTTAAAAATCAGATATTGTGTTAGATATGGTAACCATACTACCTACGGGTATGGTAACTATAATCTGCACTGCTGCCGAAGTCCAGGATTTGATTCCCAACCCATCACTTCCACTGGGTGACCTTGGCAGGTGAAAATCATTAATAAGTCAAATATTTTTATCTTATGTAAAATGCTCAGAAATACTTAAAATTATAATTTAGATTTAATTTTAGTAAAAAAAAAAATCAATGGCTATTTTAGTTCATTTGCTAAATAATTTACATTTCTTTCCCAATTCTCTATTTCCAGTTTTTCAGTATTTGAATGAAAGAATTTTTAAAAAATAAATCAATTCTTTAAATTTTCAGAAATAGAAGAGTTGCCTCCGATTGATCACGGCATTCCTATTACAGACCGAAGAAGTACTTTTCAGGCACACTTGGCTCCCGTTGTTTGTCCCAGACAGGTAAAGTTCTTATGTCTAGCTCACTTTGATGTTGTTGTACCAAAGTAATTCAAGTAATGTTGTTACTTTTACTTTTATGTTTGATTTTCACGTAAGATTAAAAAGTATTTACTCATCTTCCTATTCCCAAAATGCTGTGAATCATGGAAGATTTTATTTTCTTCCTGTTTATCACTGCTTTCAAAATTGTATCTAAACTCTGATTAGGGCTCTCGTGAATCTTTAAATAAGAAATACCCCTTGGGTTTTTGTAGAAAATTATGATGCTTAATAGTTTGTTAAAAAGAATTTTTTGTCTTGTCAAGTAGTTCTATGAAACTAAGTCCATTCCATTGTTGCTCAACAAAGGGAATGGTGACAGACTGGATAAGCCCAGTTGTCCCTACCTGATTTCTGCTTCATGATCTAATGTGACCTTATTCCTGCTCAGGGATGTAAAGGGAGACTTTTTGGTCAAAACTATATTCCTAGATCTGTGCCTTTCTTACTCTCTTTTCAGCAGAATCCTTTTCTTCTTTCTTCCTTGCTATAATCTAGGCCAGTTTAAATTTTATTTGATGTACAAGGCAATTTCAGTATTGTCGGTAAAGTTAAATTTTTAAAAAGCCTCATTATTTATCGAAAATTTTGAGCATTAATCTTTTTCTTTTGTTTTTGCAGCTGCTGTATTCTTTAAGCTCTTTTAAAGCTCTCATCTTTAGGGATAGAGTTCTTTGTACCAAGGTTTTTAATTCTCAGTCTCTGGAACATTGCCTTTTCTACATTGCCTTGTGATCAAGATAATAGCTTTTGGTGCAGCCTCTGGTCATTTCTCTTAGGAATTGTATTTTGTCTTTGGCCCTTGCTCATAATCATCTTGTCAGGGTCTTCCTTAGACATTCTATTCTGCATCTGATTGTCCTGGATCTTCTTTGTGTTTCTGGTCATAGACATACAGGGATCATAATTTCTGAGAGCTAAAACACATTGTAGGGGTCATTGTCTACGTTACTCTGTTGATCAGGAATCCAAGAACAGGAAAAGAACAAAATCAGTAAACACAAGACTGTACAATTTGTGAGCCAAATTGATCTCCCCAAATACAGCTCAGTCTCTCCTACAGCCGAAATTTCTTTCATATTCCTTGCTAATTGAACCCTTCCTGAAAAGTCTGACCATTCTCTCCCCCATCTACCCTTACCCACATAATCTTGCTGATTTTCATTGCCTACAAGAGAAAAAAATCTAAACTTCTTATATGAGACCCTCTGTGATATGACCCCAGCTTACTATTAGTGGCACACCTTGTGTCGTTTCATTCATACTCATACTCTAACTTGCAGTTACATAAAACTTCCTGAAACTTTTTCTCTTTTATGTGGGTTGCTAAATACAAGGCAGTATATCTAGTTAAATTGAATTTCAGATCAACGTTACTGCATGGGACATACTTATTCTAAAAAAATCACTTGTTTATCTGAAATTCAAATTTCACTGGATATCCTTTATTTTAATTTGCTAAATCTGATCACTATAATTCGTGCATTTGTATATGCTGTTTCCTCTGAGTGGGATGGCTTTTTCCTGCCCCATCTTTCTTTTTGATGCAGAACTGCCACTTACTTTGTAAGACCTGGCTCAGGTGACCTCCTCTATGAACTCTGCTTGTTTTTATAACATTTGGAACATATTGTTACTGTACTCGTACCACACTGGACATATACATTTCATAGATTTTAGAGCTAATTTTTAGAAATTTTTATATTTACATTTAGAATTCTCTATATAGCAATCAATTTTTCATATACAGTGCCTTATACATAGTTAGTGCCCAAATACTTGTTGATCATTAGTGCTCAGAATTCTAGATCTGTCACTTTTATTGTAGAGAGTAGCAGTTTTTGCTCTTAGAATGAGAAAATATTTTTAGAAATGGCTTTTCCATTGTCTAACAGATTCTTTAAATAACTTTATTTAGGATATTTGTCTAGCATTTATTTACAGAGCAAATAAAAAGCAACTTTATTTATGTTACTGCTGTTTTAAAGGTGAAGATGGTTCTTTCCAAATTGTATGAGAATAAGAAAATAGCTAGTGCCACCCACAACATCTATGCCTACAGGTGAGTAATCGTCATAATTTTTTGAATTTGCAAGTTTTAAAAAATGGGGGGGATGATGCATGATTTTAAAAAATAACTATAATGTGTTTTTTCTATTTTGATAGTAATAGACATGTAGAATACTTGGAAATGTCAGAAAAAAAGAATTGGAGGGAAAATCAAGCATTTTCTGCCATTAAATATAACTGACAGTATTTTAATGTATTTTGTCTTTTCTGTACAAACTTTTTTCGTTGCCTTACTCCTTTGTATCTTCTTTTTTTTTTTTTTTTTAAATTAACAAAAGCACCTTGTCATAACTGCTTGATACATACTCTTTTAATGATGGTTCAGTATTTGTTTTAGGCTCTATACTACTGTTTATTTAGCTATTTCCCTTTTGGTAAGAGTTTTTCATATTTTTCAGTATTATGAAGAATAGCCCAATGAACATCTTGTATTTTTTTTAGGTTATTTCCTCAAGTTAGGTTCTGGTTGCTTCAGATTCTCTTTTGAAGTGAAATGGAGGTATAATTAAAAGAAAGAAAGAAATTCTCAGAAGAAAAATTATCATAAAGTGTGAACTTTTTACTTTATTTAATTAATTAATTAATTAATTAATTAATTTTTTGAGACAGTCTCATAGTGTCACCCTCAGTAGAGTACCATGGCATCAAAGCTCACAGCAACCTCAAACTCTTGGGCTTAAGTGATTCTCTTGCCTCAGCCTCCCAAGTAGCTGGGACTATAGGCACCAACCACGACACCCGGCTATTTTGTTTTTTGTTGTTGGAGTTGTCATTGTTTTAGCTGGCCCCAGGCCGGGTGCAAACCTGCCAGCCTCGGTATATGTGGCCAGCGCCCTACCTACCCATTGAGCTGCATGTTCCACCCAAGTGTGAATGTTTTTTAAACTTGATATGTATTGCCAAATTTCTTCCAAAAGTTTTTAAAATAAATTTATGTTCCCATCAGCAGTGAATTAAAAGTACCTCTTTTATTATGTGCCTTTAGGTTTTGGGTACTATGATTTTTATACAGATTTTTGGTGAATTGTAAGTATAGACATTTTAAAGATGTAAAACAACATCGTGTAGGTCTAAAATAAATCAGAATATTGGCAGTGATTTGGCACAATTTTCTTTTTTTTTTGGCACAAGTTTAAAATGTGATTGAAACAATAAAATCTGGCTGGGCTATCTAAAAAATTCATCACTTTGAATAGGTGAGTTTTTAATATTACTAAATTCACATCTCTTTAATTTCGACAACTTACAACTATTTGTTACATAATTCCCTTCTTAATAGATTATCGCTAGAAAGAATTGTAATGTTTTCTTAGGGTTGTCAGTATGAAAGTAAGGAGTTAGACTATGCTCTCAGTGATTAGAATGTACTATGAAAATATTAATAGTAAGATTCGGCACCTGTGGCTCAAGCAGCTAAAGTGCTAGCCACATACACCTTGAGCTGGCAGGTTTGAATCCAACCCCGGGCCCACCAACAACAATGACGGATGCAACCAAAAAATAGCTGGGCATTGTGGTGGGTGCCTGTAGTCCCAGCTTCTTGGGAGGCTGAGGCAGGAGCATCGCTTGAGCCCAGGAGTTGGAGGTTGCTGTGAGCTGTGATGCCACAGCACTCTACCCAGGGTGACAGCTTGAGGCTCTGTCTCAAAAAAACCCCCCCCCCAAAACAAAAAATGGGTGGCGCCTGTGGCTCAGTGAGTAGGGCTCCAGCCCCATATACCAAAGGTGGCGGGTTCAAACCCAGCCCTGGCCAAACTGCAACAAAAAAATAGCTGGGCGTTGTGGCAGGCACCTGTAGTCCCATCTACTCAGGAGGCTAAGGCAAGAGAATCACCTAAACCCAGGAGTTGGAGGTTGCTGTGAGCTGTGATGCCATAGCACTCTACCGAGTGTGATAGAGTGACACTCTGTCTCTACCAAAAAAAAAATAGTAAATGTTGATTCATTCCAAGTGTTTATTGAGTGTTTACTCTGCCAATACTTTATGTAAATCATTTCTGATTATTTTAGCAGTTATGCTGCTGTAAAAGAGTTAACTTTTTCAAGAGCCCATAGCTGTTAAGTGATTGAGCTGAATTTGATAATCAAGTTTCATTTAGGTCTTTTTTTCACTCCTCCATGACTGTGTGAATGCAGCTTCAACAATTTTGTACATAATGTTGACCCTAAGTTATTAACAAAAAAGTTAAGCCACGTAATAGTTTGTCTGTTTCAGGACCCTATATTTTTAGGCTTTTAATAAAATCCTTGTGAGTGTTCTTGTAGTTTTTCTTTGTCTTCCCACTTTAATAAGTGATCAGCAGTTACTTCTCAGAGATGTTGTCAACATGACTCCAAGTAGCAACCCCTCCACCCTTATAATTGATGCTTGGGAATGAAAGAGTTTAGCTTGTTAGAATTGTGTGTCAGGCAGGACTAAAAAGACACAAAGTAGAGGCTTGAGGGAGTCCACTGGAAATAAAATAAGTAAACTTTATTTGACATGTGGACTTTGTGATGTATATTTTGAATACCTAGGGCCCTTCTAAGGTTACTTTCTGGTACTAGGGCTGTGTTCCTGCTTTGGAGTTATAGGGACTCTTCAGACGACCGGTACACACAGCTATTGGATGCCGTGTCATCTTCCTGGCATGTGAGGAAAGGGTCAGTGAAAATTTCCCATGGATTCTTTTTTAAAAAATTGAAGAGTAGGGCCAGGCGCAGTGGCTTATGCCTGTGATCCTAGCACTCTACAATTCTCATTTCTAAAAATAGCCAGGCATGGTAGGCACCTGTAGTCCCAGCTACTTGGGAGGCTGAGGCAAGAGAATCGCTTGAGCCCTCAAGAATTTGAGGTTGCTCTGAGCTATGAAGCCATGACACTGACACTCTACCAAGAGTGACAAAGTGAGGCTCTTTGTCAAAGAAAAAAATCAAAAAAATTGAACAGTACTGACTTTTAGAATATAGTCAAATTTTCTTCATTTATTTCATAAAATTGAGGAGTTATAAGCCTAAACTAGTTCTAGATTTGCTTAATAGGACTAACTGTTCCTCAGAGGAAGTCAACTGTAAGTAATAAATAGATCTTCTAATAGATAGTAAATATTTATTGAGTGAGTGGATGAATACATGGATGGAAGGATGACTGAATAAATGAATATGACTGCTGTGAGCTAATTGATTTAGGTATGCAGATAAACTTTTATAGCTTTTTTTGTTTGTTTTTGAGATGGAGTCTCACTTTGCACCCTCAGTAGAGTACTGTGTCATTGCTCACAGCAGCCTCAAACTCTTGGGCTGAAGTGATTCTTTTGCCTCAGCTTCCCAAATAGCTTAGGACTACTGGGGCTCATGACAATGCCTGGCTATTTTTTTTTTAGGGACAGGGTCTCACTCTGGCTCAGAGTGGTCTCGAACTTCTGAGCTCAAGCAATCCACCCACCTTGGCCTTCCGGAGTGCTAAGATTATGGGGATGAGCCACCATGCTGGCCAGCTTTTGTAGCTTTAATATTAACAAAAAAAATTGACATATGGGATACCCTCATACTAATCTGAAATGAAATGGAATGCGATGGGGTGGGGTGGGGTGAGGAATAAGTCCAAGAAATAAAAAAAAGTCTCTAAGCTGGGTACAGCGGCTTATGTCAATAATCCCACCTCCAGAGAGACTGGGGCAAGAGGATTACTTGAGGCCAGGCATTTAATACCAGCTTGGACAACATAGTGAGACCCTGTTTGTATAACCAAAATTAAAAAATAAGCTGAGCATGGTGGCATGCACCTGTAGTCCCAGTTACACTCAAAGGCCGAGGGCGGAATGATCACTCAAAGCCAGGAGTTTGATGGAGGCTGCCGTGTGTCGCGACAGCATAAATGATCACGCTATTTAGCCTGGGCAACAAAGAGACTCCCATCTTCTAAATAAAAAAAAAGTTTCTAGCTTTTTGTGGCCATAGTGGGAAGATATCTGTCATATCTGCCCAGTTGTAGATGATACCATTGTACGGTCCTCAGAAATCCACTAGATGGCATACATCTAACTGGCAATTAATAAAAATCTCTTGTACTTATTTGCCAAGCTTATTCTACTACTTTGTCCTACATGATTATTTTAAATAATAACTTTCTAGATAATTTAAATGGATAAAAATATCATGATTTATCTCAGACTAATAACCATCTGGGAGAAAATTTTATTTTGTTTTTTATTTATTTTTTTAAATTCAGATAAAATATATTTTAACATCATTTAATTTTTTAATATTATCTTTTATTGTGCCAAAAATACATAACATAAAACTTACTGTCCTACTATATTTATATCCAGTAGTGATTAAGTATATCCACATTCTTGTGCAATCAATCTCTAGAATGTTTTCACCTTGTAAAACCAAAACTCTATACCTGTTATACAACTCCCCATTTTATCCTCCCCTAATCCATAGCAACCACTATTCTACCTTCTGTTTCTTTGAATTTGTTCTAAATATGTGGGTCATAACAAAAGGTTTGAGATACATTAAAAATCAAGAAATATAAAATCCACATGGATGAAAATAAATGAAGCCCCCAACCACACTGATAAGCCTACCAAGTAAAAACTTGCATGGGTGGATCAGAAAGGATGTTGTCAACTGTTTCTTACAAGTGAAGTAATTTTAAAGAGAAAAATAAATCTTTATTAGCTGAGTGTGGTTGGTGGTAGGTGCCTATGGTCCTAGCTACTCGGGAGGCTAAGGAGAAGGATTTCTTAATCCCAGGAGGTTGAGGTTCCGGTGAGCTAGGGTGATGCCACTGTACTTTAGCTTGGGCAATAGAGTGAGATCCTGTCTGTAAAATAAAATAATAGTAATAAATTTTTGCTCAGAAGGGGGAAAATAGAGAAATGCTAATGGCTAGAGTAAAAGATAATGTTGGTTTTATTACCTTCATCTTTTTTTTTTTTTTGAAATATGCTTTTTATTTATTTCACTAGATCTTTTTTTTTCTTTTTTTTTTTGGAGACACAGTCTCAGTATGTTGCCCTCGGTAGAGTGCTGTGGTGTCACAGCAACCTCAGACTCACTCTTGGGCTCAAGAGATTCTCTTGCCTCAGCCTCCCAATATTTCACTGGTTCTTAAGGAACTTTGAAGACAGGATCAGGCTGCTTATTTCTTTTATATCATGTCATTGTGCTTATTGTTATAACTCTCTGTACATTATATTCCTCAATAAATATTTTCCAGTGACTTCTCTGCATAGCTTCAAGGTTAAGTGAAGTAAGGGAAATGTCAGATATGTAAATTTACCTTCCCATAAGAGCAACATTTTTGGTTCTTAGCTTTCTCAAGTATAAAAAAGATAAAAGATACTGGATAGTAAATAATTGTTGAAAGTATATCTAATAATATTAACTCAAGAAAGATTTTTTTTAAGAACAAATATGCTGATTTTAGAAGTTATCAAATTGAGCACAAATATTGAGGATTAACTTCCACTAAAATTTAGGTTACAAAGTGTAATGCTGTTATATGTATTTCCAGAATATATTGTGAGGATAAACAGACCTTCTTGCAGGACTGTGAGGATGATGGGGAAACAGCAGCTGGTGGGCGTCTTCTTCATCTTATGGAGGTAGGCTCAAGTTAAACCCTGTTAATCCTGTTCTATATGAGCCATAAAATTTCTCAACAAAGCTCCATTTAGGAATAAGTAAATAAATCTGTTCAATTATGTAATTTATGATATATTTGGTTTAATTAGTAGTTAACTTTAAAATACTGATTGAGTAAAAATTTTAAGTGTTGGAAATGGGTTAGTAACAAGTGCTATGTTTTCAAGATATTGATAATAAAGATTGTCTTCAACTTTGGGAAAACCTGTTCTCTTTGTTTTTTGACAGCTTCCTCCCTTTTTTTTTTTTTTTTTTGTTCTGTATCTTTGAGGTATTCTTGTTAGTTGGATATGGGAATTTCTTGGATAGACCCAGAAAATTTTTTTTATTAAGTTGTTCATCTCATTGTCTTTATGATCTGAGAGATTTTCTTGATTGTCTCCCAAAATTTCTGTTGAATTTTTAATTTTTTTTAGCAACCAGTATTTTTTTAAGAGTTATTTCTGCTTTAATTTTCTTTTTCATAGTTCTAGTTTATAGATCCAGTATTTTCTAAAAGTTCTCTAAGTATATTAATTAGAATTTCTTTTTTCAGATGTTCTCACCCTTAAATTTTTCCTGGTCCATTTTAGTTTGTTTACCTTGTCCTTTCTCTTTCATGCTGCTGGATTTTCTTCATCTGTCTGGTGATCATTGATTATCCATTAATTTTAAGAATGGATTGTTTTTTTGCTAAGGTAGTTACTTGGTTTCTTCTGCTATCGTATGTAGAGGCTTTTTTCTAACTAGGCCTTTCCCTTGAATAGGAACTCTCTGTTGTGGGTCAGGCTTATGGACTGGTGGGCTTCACATTAAGGGCAGCGTTGGATAAATGTCAGGCTGATGACGATCTTACTGGTAGGCACCAGTGATTGATTACTCGTGCAGCCTCTGTTTTCTCCAGTGGTTTGTTCAGAAGCAGGCTTTTTGTTTGGCCTAGTGGTAAAAGGCTGCCTAAACTGAGCTACTCTGGTTGAAGTCACTAAGAACTGGCTCCCCAACTTGTATGGTCTCCCTTTCACTCTGCACAGTTTCCCCAGAGTTTGGAAAGTGAGGCATTGTGGAACACAGTGTTGGTTTTCCAAATTCCCTTCTATTCTAATATTTCACCCCTTGAATTGTGAGTAACCTCACTCAATGTGTACTCTTACGGCTTTTCCATAAACGTCACTGGGAAATTTTATGTGCAATTTTTTACCTGGGTTATTTCATTCTCCTTTGAAAATCATATTTATGCATGTCTGTTTGTGTATCTAATTATGCTTCTGAAAATAACAGATTTTGAATGTGAGGAATGTCATGGTGGTAGTGTCACGCTGGTATGGAGGGATTCTGCTGGGACCAGATCGCTTTAAACACATTAACAACTGTGCCAGAAACATACTAGTGGAGAAGAACTACACAAGTTCACCTGTAAGTGGCTGCTGAGACTATATCCGAAGAGTTTCTCATCACTGCCTATGAAATTAAAAAAAAAAAAAGACAGAAAATTAAAAATGAATCAGAATGTAGGTGGTGGGTTAGTAAAGCCTTTGCTCTGAGAAGTTGGAGACTTAGGCTCTAATCAAAACAGTGTGACTTGGCTTGGTGCCTGTAGCTCAGTGGCTATGGTGCCAGCCACATACACCAAGTCTGGTGGGTTTGAATCCAGCCAGGCCTGCTGAACAACAATGACAACTACAAACAAAAAATAGCCAGATGTTGTGGTGGATGCCTGTAGTCCCAGCTACTCAGGAGGCTGAGGCAAGAGAATCGCTTGAGCCCAAGAGTTTAAGGTTGCTGTGAGCTGTGACGTCATTGCACTCTACCCAAGGCGATAGCTTGAGACTCTGCCTCAAACAAAACAAAACAAACAGAAAAAAACCAACAGTGTGACTGGCCAGTCATGTGACCTTGGGCACATCACTCCATCCCTTCAGACCTTGCTTTCTTGGGTTTGTAGAATTTTACAATTAGAAAACTGTCAAGACCAACTAGGTTCCATCCCCTAAAATTGAGGCCCAGGCGGTTTGTAGCTAATGTTATACTGGACTATATGTTCTTTCAACATCTTTTTTTTTTTTTTTAATTCTAAAATTCTCTGTTGGTGTCAAATCAGAATGCTTCCCCTGGCATGGCTTTAGATGCTTTCTTCCTTTTTTTTTTTTGTAGTTTTTGGCCAGGGCTGGGTTTGAACCCGCCACCTTCAGCATATGGGCCTGGCGCCCTACTCCTTTGAGCCACAGGTGCCGCCCAATGCTTTCTTCCTTTAATCTTTGAGTTTGTTTCATATTTTAAGCATGTTCATGTCCATTTATTTTATTTAAACCCTATTGTCTTACTTGGAAGGTGGACAATAGATTAAATAATATTAAAATTATTTGAACATAAATCTACAAGATAAATAATTCTTCCTTGGTTATTCACGATTGTATTGAAAATATAGTAGTAGACTGTAGGTAAAATGCCCAGTGAAACACAAAGATACATATGAAATGATTATTCCTTCACCCATAATATATGTAGTCTATGTGGGTAGATTTAAGTTTCTGTCTTCCTATAAATGGAGAGATGCAGCATTCACTTGTGTCTTTTTCAGGAGGAATCATCTAAAGCTTTGGGAAAGAACAAGAAAGTAAGAAAAGACAAGAAGAGGAGTGAACATTAATACCTGAAACTATATGAAAGGTTAATTAACCTGTAATTATATACACATTCCATAGTCATCAAGGAATATATTGTGCAGAGAGAGTATCCTTGACTGCTCAAGCCAGCCAGTTCAGTGTGGATGCCGACATTATCTTTTCTTCTTTGGTTATATCATCTGCCAAAAATCGAGAACTTAATGATATATTCATGTGTGTTTCAGGCTTATTTGGGAGAACTAATTTGAATTTAATCACCACTTCATCTAATTTTAGGAAGGTAACAGTTGCCCAGGGCAGTACCTGAATTAACTGTCCATTTCAGTACGTGTCAAGTGCCTTTGTTAGGTGGGGAAGAAATGTCTCTGGAGGAAGATAAATATGTGGTTTCTCATCATCGAGATTCTTGTACTGTTAAACGAATATTGCCTTTTACTGCTCTTTATGGCTTACTGAAACAGGAACTCATTTGAGATTGATCTTGGAGAGTTTCTTCTTGTGATTTTAGTTGATAAGTATGTCATCTTTCATTTTATAGTGTTCATCATTGAGTAATGGATTAAGTGAAAATCCAGGAGTGTCCATCTTCAGTTATGTGCTAAGGTGATAATTCATCCAACGTATTTGTTAGTATAAGTGTTATGCTTCAGTTTCTGTTGCAGATTGGTGATTGTGAAATTTCAAAAAGCGATTTTCAAGTCTCTGCCTTTTTTTGTTTAATTCTTGTAGTGTAAAGTGATAAATATGGAGTGTCACTAGTCTCCTTCTACCCCAGTAATGTGTTTGTGTAATATTCTGGTTTCTTTTAAAAACCTGTAAGTACCTTTCTT